>JAVYIG010016351.1:0-31551 GCA_035222895.1 Strongylocentrotus droebachiensis | reverse complement strand
GTTGCGGTGATTAAATGTGATTAACCTTGCTTATTTGAACCAAAACATCAGACCTGTTTTGCTTGTGTTAATGGCCAGGTCACGGTCGCATCGTCCGTCCGTGAATCAGCTGATGACGCCACTCCAGCTCGAGCGGATGGTCAAATCTTCGCTACGCGGACGCTCCCCGGCCCGTGCTTGGGTTGCTTTTCATGCCTGAGAGCAAGAAGTTACCAGCAACTTCTTGCTGAGAGTGTGTGCAGCACGTCAGGACGCAATAAAGGTAAGTAGCTAGGGCCTACTCTCAGCTCTCTAGTCAGCTTGAATCTTGGATTCTTTTCCTTCTAAATACTCCGAAGAAGAGTTTTAACTGGAGGTGGTGGAGGGTGGACGATTACATTTTGGAAAAAGTTCTTTAGTAACTGCATTTTTAAATGAGAGCGGGGAAGGTTTGGTTTGGGTCGACGGTTGCTTGTTGTTGTAGGTTGTTCCATGTATTTAGCCTACAGTCCTTGGCCTTGGGAAATATGAGTTGGCATAGACGTCCGAGTTGGTGTAGCGAATCTCAAATTGGTTGGATTGTCATGATCATGCTTGTAGAGCTTAAAACAGAAATTTAATTAGATCTAATTAAAACTTTTTAAAGTTATAGAAATAGAAGTAGACTCTAGACCTCTAGAAGTCTACTTCCTTTTTAGCTAAATGGTAATTCGGCCTCATTCATTCATTGATCATGTTGATCTGTTGTTGATGTAGGCCTAGACCGAAATGTATGTCTCTTTCGTCGTTAGCCTCTGATTTTGGTCACTGTTGGTAGGGTTGGCTCCTCTCCTCTCTCTCTCTAGAGAAATTTCGGTCTATTGTTGATGATGCAATAATCAGTGCAATTTGAATTAAACATTGAATCAGCACTAGTTCAGAATCATATCCAGACTTTGAGCCGTATTTAATTTCCCCATCTTGGTTAATTCTTGACCCATTTCAAAGTCCTTTGTATTGGAAGACAGAAGAGTCCACTGGTACAGTAGCCTGACTAGGCCTAGGGAACTCTGAAGCCAGTTTGGAGGAGGTTTGATTTTCATTTAACGCATTTTAGGTTTTGTCTGCCTGGGGTATGGGTATGGGTACCAATGAAGATTTGTCAGTACAATGATTGTTAAACTTGTCAACTTTTCTTGCCTTACATTGCTAGCTATTTTAAATTTATAAACTTATAATCTACCTTCATATGTATAATTATAACACTCCTACACCATGTACACTGCATGAAGCCACAACAAGGTGTAACCTTAAATGGTATGGACCACATACAGTTAACAACTAAATTATTCATGCCCCGAGGAAATTTTTTTGTGTTTTTCGTAACTCAGGAATGATAGGTAGACCGGGTGAGTACTTAAAGATAGATAGCATTATCTCACATTCTCAAGAAGTATAAATTGGCCGAATTGGGATAAATAATTGTTTTAAATACTTACAAAATTACAAAATTTGGTAAGGCCAGGATATTTAGTTGTAAACTACATGTATAGTTACATGTACAAATTGTACACACATTGCCATCAGCGCTAAGAAGTGCAAACTTTTGGCACACATCCTTTCTTTCCTCTGATATCTGAAAATTCATTATATGACATGTGTTGTACCATGATCTGATCATAATGATCTTCTATTACTTCACCCTAAATGTACAAATATACATCGATCTTCATGTTCTAATGGCTAACTTTTCTCTTTTTTCTTGTGCAGATCATAAAGCCATCTGAGCAACCAAGGTCAGAAGATGAACTGATTTGATGTTAAGATGGCCAGGCCTAATAATGATCTCGTTATTTACGTACTGTTAATCGTACTTTACGGAATCGTGTGCATCATAGATTTTATTCACAAGCTTTTGACAAATCTTTTTGATTGCTTTGTCCAACTATGGGAGCTGTCAGTACAAGTAGGGATAACTATTGGGAATGCGTATTTGTTCATTATCGAGTTCCTTCCAGAGTTGCGGCCTGTAAGAAGTTTTCATCTGGGAAAGAACCTGCTTGAACTTGTTCTGAACCTGGTGAACGATGCAGCCCAGGCATGTACGACCCTAGCAAACGGATTGGAGAAGTTGACAGCCATCTTCAAGAATCTAGGACTGGCATTCATCAGTGTTTTGACTCAACTGTATGACTTACTTGTTTTCCACTGTGTGAGCTTTTTGAAGGCTTTAGTAGATTCTTTTGTGAGGGTTTTTGAAGATCTGATTGAAATTGTTTGCTCCAGCATCAGCAGTATCGCAAATGGTCTTTATTATATTATTATAAACACGTTGAAAGAAATCCCCACAAATTATGTCACAGTGATAGACTACTTTGGCCAAACTGTTGGTGCCGTTTTTGAAAGCGCTGCAGAAGGATATTCGTCAATTAGTTCGTTCATCATAAAGAATTGGGGCGCCCTCTTAGCTCTGGCTCTCTTTATTACCCTGGTGTGGGTCTCCATCAACATGAGAAATATCCAAAACATCCTTAAAGATCTCACTCAAATGGTAAACAGCTTCACACATTATCTACCCCATGAGATCGACAGGGAGCAGGTGAGACCTGAAGGCCACCTTCAACATGACATTCGCCCTCAAGGTCAACAACGAGTGGAACTTCAAGATCGGAATGAAGGTCCAAGTAGGACCATATACCCTCTGCACTTCACTTCATCAGGTGAACCCTCTGGCGAAAACAACTCGGTGGAAAGCATCATGAGTGACCTTAAAAACAGATTAATCGAGGAAGAGGAAAAACATCTATGCGTGGTGTGTCAGGATGCAGTGAAGGATACGCTCTTCGTACCCTGTCGACACCTTTGTGTCTGCCTACCCTGCGCTGAAAAATTAATGAGCAATGAAAAAATTCTCTCACGGAACTGCCCTCTGTGTAGGACTAGGATTGGATCAATTTTGCAGGTTTACAGTTAAAGAAAAAAACATTTTGCAGGATCGTTCAAAATGAGCTTCCTTGCTTGCAAGTTTATTTGTTTTCCATCATTTGAAATGATCAATTCTAGCCAAATTTTATTTTTGTAAATGAAAGTACACAACACATGTACTTGAATTAGTCCTTAGTGCAGGCCTACATAAATGTGTTTTCTTTCATTGTTCAGAGATGGTGAAGAAAATATATAAGTTCAAAATTGACTGTTTCCTTCACATTGGTATGATCCAAGCTTAAGTAATTAATGCTACATTTGTACATGTATGTAAGTATCAACTCGATATAATAAACAGAAAAATAGTTAGAATTAAGATGCACCCAGTACTTAACATATTTTTAGAACAAGAAATCCTACATGTAGCCTTGCCCTTTGAATACTTTTAACCTGAGACGATGATTAAGGCATCACCCCAGAATATATACATGTACAGTATGTCTACCGTAAATTAAATGCATTTGATTTTTGTACATAGTCATACCAAAGAACAACCTCTTTCTGTGGAATCTGCTCTATTGTTAATTAATTGTACATTGTATTTCCCTCCTTGAAATTCAGTACTTTCCTTTCCTAGCTTGCCAAATGTCAAATTGCTGAATTTGGAAGGTTTTGAGCATACATGTGAGTTCTCACTTTACGTTAATCATGTGATCGTTTACTGTTGCGTAACTTGCATTTTGCCTGTTAAGATCCAGAAGAGGGTTACAAGCAAGAATTCAATGTAAAGTATACATGTATGTTGAGTTCACTGAAGCCTTAATGCTTGGTACATGTAGATGGTGTTACATGTATGATTAGGTCTGCTGTGATGAAAGAGCACTGTCTTTACAGATGCAGGGTGAGGGCTCAAAGATCCAATATTTGTGGAGCAGGTGAATTTAAAGCCCCACTGCACTATACAATGTATGTTGTTTGGTATTATCGGCGTTTCATTCTTTTTTAGAATATTTACGCCTTAACTTTTTTTTTTTTTTTTTTTTTTTTAACTATTTGTAAATTCGTACTCTTCTCTTTTTTTTTGATACTTGGTTCTTATAGCTACTTGGTCCTCTATCTAACAGTCAATAGGGACTTTCAGATTTGTACGTCAACATAGTGGACTGCTACATGTGAAGTCCTTATAAGGCAATACCTAATCGGTGACCGTTGGTCCCCCATGATTCCCTCTTTGTTATGTTAATTGAGAACTGATTTGATGAGATAACCAACTGTCAGTGACCATGCATGGAGGTCTAATCCCTCCTGGCCAAACTAGTGCAGACGGGCTTTCAGAATTTGAAAAATCATGTAATGTTTGCCTAGATCCGAGGGTGCTTGTAGTTCATTACCATCTAGACATGATGTTAAAATGGAGTGGGTTACTAGCCAAAATATATTTCTTGAGGGTTTACCATAACATTCTTCAATGAGTGAACAAATGGGGGTGTCAAATTGTCAATCCACCCCCCCCCCCCTCCCCCCCCCCCCCTTTCCTCTATATCTCACATCAATTCAATTCAGAACTTTATTTCAGACTCAGCTGCACAAGGCAGTGGTCCATAAACATTATGTTACATAATTATAGATAGGGAAAATAGCGGAGTATGAACATGATGAGTATAATAACAACAAATCGTACAAATACTAAAGAATATAACAAACTAAAACTATACTACGTATATACAATGTAACTGTAACATGTAACCTGTTTATGTAAAATTGATAACAGAAGGCCTATAGCAATCTAACTCTAAGCTGTACCTGTAACTGCAATATTAAAATAAATAACAAAGTGAAGTTGTAACTTAATTGTAACAATCTCTGCTCACTAACTGGAACAATTAATATACTAATAATAGATAACTAGATATTATAACAAGCAACAAGGACTAAGGACTATACTGCAACCATAAGAGGCTGGATAATCCTTGGTAACATCATGCAAAATATGATCAATTCCAAGGTGTAAGCAGGCTATTAAGCCAAAATTTCCAGAGGCCCGATGTGTACCTAAGGCAACTATACGTGGGGTTCACTAATACCTTTACAATACCATTCTCAGAGACATCTACTCTCCGGATGAACTTATACATGAGATTTCGTAATACAGCCGAACAGACTGGAACATTCAACTCAGCAAACATTTGACTAGCACTAAAGTATCTAGGTACCCTAAGAAGCATTCTCCTTGCCATGATCAGAACATTTGTTTTATATTCATGTGAAAATAGATACATATATCAAATGGTGGACTAGAAAGATGACTTTTCATATTAAAATGTTACAAAATTGTGTTTATGTGTTAAAGACTTTTTTTGTTCTTTGGAGAGGATTAAAGGTAAACTTTAGTACTGGTAATGCGATTGCATTGTGAAAGAAAAGGTGTGGAAAGGATCAGAAACAGTTGATCATGTAGCATGTAAGTATTGGTGTGCACTGCAAGGTTCTGGAGTCATCAAAATCATAATAAATTTGACCGAGTCTTGGTAAAGTAACAAGCACATACACAGAAAGCTATGTATGGGACAACACGCATGGTGTCGGGGTTGGTACTACCTTGATTCCTTGTCTTTCTATGCTCATTACTCAGCCAGTATACATTTTCTCCCAAAATTGTTTGGCACATGTCATTTATTTGTAATCTTGAACATTCAGTGTAAGTTTCGTTTGATTCTGTGAGAAATAATTTTCTTTTTTTTACCAGTACTGGAGTTTATCTTTAAACTTTGTTTAAATGTTTTTTGAAATATGGCTACTACTTCTCAGTTCAATGCAAAATTGCAAGTTCTTTTGTCTGTATGGCAGTTGGCATTTGTGTTTAATATTTTGAAACTTGAATATACATGTATGTTATACTGCTATTCATATGTTTCATCTATACATAGACCCACAAATCATCTTGTGATAAAATAAAAGTTCAAAGTATTCATCAGAATAATTAGCATTAGAGGCATTATATTACCGGTATGTGGTGAGTGTGAGTTCAGTGGCGCCCTATTACAAACATTATGGCGTGTCCTACTTAACAACATGTAATGTATGCAATTCGCATTTTGACTATTGAAATACGAATACCGGTAGGTGAATGAAATAATTTGTAACGAGGCACTTAACAAAAAAAATTGCATTGAATTTAGTTATATTACAAAAATGCCCAACTACTTTTCATTTTACGCTATTCTCGCTGTAATCAAAAAATCAATATTATGCAAAGAAGGTTATTGATAATTTGATACTACAATGTACTTGAACAGTGGAGGTTTAAATTGATGTTAAAGCCCCACTGCACTACTTATATAGCACTTGCGTCCTCTACATAGCAAACTATGCCTAATCGGTGACCATTGGTCCCCTATCGTCCCCTTTTTCTTATGTTAAATGAGAGCTGATTTGATGAGATAATCACCTGTTGGTGACCATGCAGGGAGATCTAATCCCTCAAGGCCAAACTAGTGCAGGTGGGCTTTAACTGAAATCGTTGTTATCTGAACAACCCAAGGGCGGCAGAGCGTCTTTCAAAGTGGGGGGGGGGGGGCACCTACAAAAAAGGGAACCTATAAAGGGAAACCTGAAAGTGAAAATATATCACTTTTAGACATTGGTATATCAGGCCCGTGCAAACTAGTGGTATGGGGGGTCCGCGCGAACCCCCCCCCCCCCCTAAAAAAAAATAGTGCTCACTACCCCCCCGGCCCCCCCCCCTTAATTGTTTATTCGCCATTTACTTGCTCATTACCTCCCTCGCACTCAGGCCCAGGGGCGTCGCTAAAAGGGGGTGCGATATCCCCCCCCCCCTCTTATCTGTCTGTAAATATTACTTTTTTAACTTATTAATTTTGTACATGTCGACTGTAAGGGACCCCACTGGAAATAAGCTCTCGACCTTTCGTGGGTTATCCTGTTCAAGCTGACTTGTTTTTGATCTGTTATTATTGTATATTGTTGTATGTTGGAAGCTTGTCGAATAAAAATCAATCAATCAATCAATCAAAGTTGAAGTTTGGGCCATTTAAGGTCTCAACTACGGTACCTAGCTAGCGCCCTCCGCGCTCGAAAGGCCCAAAGCGGAAAAAACCTTGTTTTGGAAGTTGCGGTTAGTCTAGCCTTTGGACAAGGCCTCGCGCGCTGCTTGTCTGCCGAGCAGGGTCTGAAAATAGACTAACGCAGTGTGGCTTTACAGCAGTGATCGCTGGACCGAGCCGCTTCAGCGGCTTGGCCTTTGCTAAATTGCGGAGCTCATCATTATGTGCATATGCATGAGGGTCTTACATAATTATACAGCAGCTAGCGATGATCGTGGCCAATCCTAATTGTTTTAACCGCGCGGTGTTTAAAATGGCTTCGTCCATGAAATTGTGGGGGAATCGGTATTCAAATGTACTAAAAAAAAAAAAATAATATCTAGTTCAATTTCGAATAAAATATGAATTTATCAAAAACAATATTCTACTTATTGACTAGGGTATTTATTATTTTGCTACTTTAGTAGATTCATAGTAAAATTTTGTTCCCTTGTTTTTCATTTTAACCTACGCATAGACTCTAGTGGTTCGCACGATCAGCTGGTCGGAATTGTTATTGTACAACACGTGAATATCTGTGTACGTGTGAAAACGATGCGTTCATGGAGCTTTGAATTTGCAGGGCTAGCTGAGCTAGCTGCATGCAAGTGAATTAAAATAATGAAAAGGACATCAAATTCTGGTAATTCTGCTTAGGTCTATAATGTAATAGATGTGCAAAAAAGGGTAGATATCTACTATGCAGCACATTCTGCATGGTTCCTGTGCAAGAGTTTTCCTAGCTATTTCTTATACTGAACTTAACTGAAGATATCATTTTATTGTGTGTGACAAGTTTGGTTCACATTCTTTCATTAAAGAAATAAGAGGTGAAACGATAACTTCAATGGACAGTGCAGTGCGATGTGAGTAGGCCCCCGAACTCTGGGCAGCTTCGGGAGTAGACGCCGATCCCGATGGGGATGGTGTGCTGGCAGCGACTGTGGTCGTCCGCACAAAGAAGTCCTTGCACAGTGAAATGGCTTGAAAAATCGCAGATTTGCCATAATCCGTTGGAAGATTAACAAATACATCTTCCCCTTTCACTGCTGATTTTATAGCTTTTGATTGTAACTCCTTAAAAGATGATAATTTCAACCTTTCGACCGCATATTCAAGGCTCTTTGATAAGAGATCTCCTCCGTCGCTCGCCATGTTCTGTAACCGCTCAAAAATGTATTTATGATTATATGTTGATAATGAATATGCATGAAGTTTTCTCGAATCGTCTACTCTGATTGGTGCGTCGGATTGGAAGGAGCGGTTTGGCCGGCTTTCTGGGTAAGATGCTTTGCATCTAATTATCTCCTGATTCGGGAGCGGAAATATAATACAAAACAAAAGAAATAAACTACAACAACCACTCAGGTTAGTAAAGGCCGAGATGCTGACGCACCTCGTCCCACAGATCACAGTCGTCGCGCGATTAGTCTATGTATTCAGGCGCGTTTAGGGAAATACAGCACGAGTGCCTTGACTAAAGGCTACGGTTAGTCCAGATTCAGTCCGTTCGTTCTTTTTATCCCCCACACACATCGCGGTCTCTCCACTGATCGCGCAATCCCCAAATTTCCGTCCACATGAACGTCCAGACGAATCTGCCAGTGTCGGGGGTCAAAAGTTCGCGCTAATGTATGCTGACGTAGTGCCTTCGCTTATGCCCCAATGAATATGCATTAGTAACATCGTCGAGCTTTGTTTGTATTAGGATTAGGTCAGCCCTGCCTGAAACCTTGGACCATGCTGAAACTCTACACGCACTGCCCCGATGCAGTGGAAAACACATTGGGTGGAAGTCCATGGTTTTAGCCACTTACTGGTGTTTGGCCTACTACCAGGGAGCCCAACTCCCTGATCTCTTCACATGCATGCAAACTGTATTCTTGTCTGAATTCAATAAGATTCTGACTTGCAATCACTGCCATTATCTCTCGTTGCATGGCAGCAGTAAATTTAAGATGGTGGTCTCCTGCATTTGTCAATTAAGTTGAAATGATTTGTAAACCGTTGAATAAAGGTAGAATTATTATATAATTTTTGATTATATTATATGATCATAGGCCTATATAGTTGACTTTTATTAAAGTACCTCGTTTAACGAAATAATGATACTATCAATTATAATGATATGAAGGTCACTTAATTCAACATAAAAACGCTCAGGCATTTGACATGGCACATAAATATGTCTCTATACAATTCTCTTTCGTTCATGACTCGTACTCGTTGGAATGATGAGCCACAGACAAATTTTATTTATATGTATTTGTTATACGGGGCAAACTTTCATATTTTCTTTGGGGTATATTGAGCTAGTATTAGGAATTTGGACCACCAAGATTAAAGGTATTACAAAGTTTTGGTATGGAGTCATGAATTCTGTTCAAATTAAAATATTGGAAGCATATGCGTTCCTACAATATTCATTGATCGTTGTCGCGGTTGACTCAATCGAGTCTGAAGTTATGAAATTATAAATACTAAACTCTTTATATTGTATAGCTCCCTCTCAAGGTCAAGATATTAATTTAGCTATGAAACAATGTTTCTTGACTAAAATCGACCGATTAGCTATTCCCGTTTGGAAATTATATATCACAATTACATATTCTGAGATTTTCATGGTCGCAACTACCATTGACGGCCATAGGCGCTATTTGAAATTTATCAAAATTTACCGGGAGCACCGGTAAATTTTTATATTCAATTTTTCTCGAGAACAGAAGGGGCTAATTTTTTTAGTGCTTATAATATATCCACAGGGGCATCCAAATATCTCAAAATTGTAAAGATTCACTATCTACCCAATTTTCAAAAATGATTTCCCAAAACTTTGTATTACCTTTAATATCATTCTTACGTGTTTTTTTTTCCCGAAGGACGGGAAAAGGGGAAATCTTGTTTGGGAACATGATGATCTGAACAGGGGGTCGGAATACTTTAGGTGTCGGGAGGGGAAAATGAGAAAGAACATCAGTGGACGAAAGACATTCGTGGTTTAAGAAGAAAAAGAGTGGGCCTATTCCCAATTCTTTTGGCTTATTATTTTATTTCCATCTATAGAGAGTGAGCAAAGAGCGGCAAAAAGTCTAATGGATGTTCCAATACGATTTACTTTTGGCTGTGAGCGCGCAAGTGACATCAATCAGATTGTACGAGAAGTTTTTAAGTCCTAAATGATTTATTTGCAAAATTTACTTTCATTAAAACTTTTAACCGTATATTCGATTAAATGAAGCTTTAAATACTTAAAACAGTTTAAGTCTGAAGAAGGATTTAGAACTTAAGAGAGTATGCGATACTGAAATATTGAGCCTCATGATATTCGTTATTAAAGCCCAAGTCCACTCCAAAAATAACTTACTTTCAATAGAACCAGAGAAATCAGACAAACCAATAAAAAAAAGTTTGAGCAAAATCGGATAACTAATAAGAAAGTTATGAATTTTAAATGACATGAAAAACTTTGAAAATCACTACACAAATTGGCAACTCACTCATGAGTCTATGACGTATGGTCCTCACTATCCACTTATTATTTTCTTTATATTGATTATATAAATTTCCTATTTTCACCCTAAAAATGTTATTTCTTCACACCAGTATCCAAGTTAGATTTTTAGTAATATGTTTTTGTGTGGATGCACAAATAAAAAGTAATTTTTGTCTAGTTAAATCATGAAAAATTGAATTTTGATAAACTATTTATATAAAAATCAATAATTATGAATATACAATATTCAGAAAATAGTATCAATTTTTCAAAATTCATAGAAGTTTTTGGGAAATGTCATGCACGCAATATGATACAAATCATATAACCTGGGCAAAGGCATGGGGAAATCTAGTTTTGGGGGATAAAAAGGGAAATTAATGGGATTAAACTATATAAAGCAATTGATAAGTTGTGAGGACATGACGTCACAAACTGATAACCATCTTGGCAATTTGTGTTGTGAATCTCATTGTTTCATAGTTTTACATACTTTTTCAAAAATTCATAACTTTCTTATTAGTTATTCGATTTTGCTCAAACTTTTTTTGATTGGTTTGTCTGATTTTTCTGCTTTTATTGAAAGTAAATTATTTTTCGAGTGGACTTGTCCTTTAAATCTGAAAGGTTTGTGCCCGGTTGAAAAAAATCTCTTCGACTTAAAATAATAAACCATTCGTGCTTAGAAATAAGTCTTATTTTGTAGAGCATTATTCATGTTAATGTTATAACGGAAAACCTAGTCTGTGAACAGTATTGTAAGTGTTGCCTTGTTTCATTCACTTAGACTTTTATGAGGCAATATATTGAGTGGGAAGTGGTGAAAATAGGAACGAAAAGATATCTGCGGACGAAAGAGACGGATGGAGGAAGAAGAATATGTAAATTATATCTATCTTGGACATGTTTATTTTGACGTTCGTAAAGCATAGTTCATGTTCCAATTAAAAGGTGGAATAAACCTAAATTGCGAATAATAATAGGATTATTAATAATAATGATAACAATGACAACAACAACAAAAAACGATTTAAAAAAAGTAATGATAGTAATAACAATGATAATGATAGATGTTATATTCTACATCATTTATCTTAATGGTGTAATATTGTTCTTTATTTAATCAATGTTGATTTTCATGTTTCGATATGGGCATCAAGTATCCATGTGTTTGTTGTATAAGCCAGTGAAACGAAATCAAAAAGCTCTTCGGTATGTTCAAAGTATGGGGAATGGGTTCACATTAAGTGTGACAGAATTCCACGAATACAAAGTCATGTTCATACCATCACACCCAACTGCAAAGTATGATGATTAAGCAGTATCTTGGGCAATTTAAAGAGAGAAACAAACGATGAAATCATCCCTAATAATCTAATCACAATGTAGGGATACAATATGGCAATAATTGTATACTTGTGCTTTGAGGTTTCCCTTTGTAGGTGCCCGTTTTTCCGTAAAGTACCCTTTTTGTTGGTGCCCCCCTACTTTGGAAGTTGCTCCGCAAGGCACTTGTCCACGGTAAGAGGAAACTGTTAAATCTCGAAGAACAAAACCTATATAATCTCACATGGCTATACTCCCCATATAATGTCTACAATTTCCATTTGGTATTTTTAAATTCATAAATTGGTTGTAAATTGCTCTGAAAAAATGTCATAAAATGCACTAAAATAAGGCTTATACTGCACCGGAGAGAATCTAGGATCCCAGAGCTTCCAAGGCCCCTGGACCCCAGCATAAAGGGACTTCACACATCGCGCTGGTGATGTGATTTCAGGGTGAGAGCTTCCGAGTCAACGCTCCTTCCCCAACTTCAAGAAAGCTTCCTACGCCTATAATCTACAATATCTATTTTTTATTAGGAACCTACTAATCCACAAGCACCATTTTTTAATATAGGTTCCTCACATTTTACTTGAAGTTTTATTTATTCCACATTTTACAGAAAAACAGTTTATATTCTTTCAATTTTTTATTTGTATACAGGCGTATATTTTATAAGAGTAGATTTCACACAAGAAGAAAAACAATTAAAGATTTCAAATCAAATATAATGTACGGAAAATAAGTACGAAATTTCAAAATATGTAGATATAACGGGCAAGGTAAAACAATGTAAAATGTGGGGAGCCTAAATAAAAAGCATAGCTTGTATGTGAATAGGCTCCCGTACTTAATCGGACATTGTGAATTGAGTTTCTTTGTAACTTGATTATATACCGTTACCATAGCTATATGATTTCTATTTCATATGTATGTCTCTATACTGTAAAATGTGGAGAGAGCAACAACAAACAAACTTGAAAACTTGAAATGCAGGAAAACCACAGGTTTTTTAAAGCAAGGATATCGAAATTCACGACGTTGGATGGAATTACCCCCTCCGACCACTTTCCTGTTCGGTTGCTTCGCTACCTCGCGGGGTCACATTAACGATGCCATCCAATTTCTAAACACCCCCTTGATAAAAATCCTTACAGGTATGGACGTGTGACCATAGTTCGCGTGTGCCCTCAGTAATTCGCTATCTCAAAAATCGGTAAGATTTCGAAAATCTAATATATAGGCCTATAGTGGAAAGAGGAACATAAATTAACCAGATATGAAATTTTCTTTGGAATTGGGTGCGAAATTGAGAAAATATTGACAAAAGATCGGTAAATTTTGCAGTCATTATTTTGTGTCCGTTCCAAAAAATTATCAACTTACCGATAGGGGTCTGGAAATCTACATTTTGAGAGCAGATATCCTCAAAATTGTGAGTAAAAAGTGCTCCCAAACTGGTTGTATGATATATTGCCTTGCAAATTACGATATTATCTTGTTTTTTTTTATTAATTGCGTTTTTGATAAATCAGCTGTAAAGCCCCGTGCGCGAAGTAAGGTCTCGTTGTTTTTATAACGTTATTAGTTGCAGAGCGCACGCCGATCCGACATTAAAATGATGAGTCATCTACATAATTATGCAGGAAACAATTGTGATAAATATGATCAAAATATAGGTAAAGGGTAGGAGAAACAAGAAATGGTGAATTTCCATATTGAAAAGGGATGGAAATTACCCATGTTAATATCAGTAGCTTAACTTAGGTAAACGATGTTCAGTATTTTTTGACAAAATAATACATACGATTTTTTCAGTTAGTCCGAAACATAGTTAAACGATGACATTGTATGAATCAAATCAATTATGTGCCTGGATAAGTGTGGTTAAACATAGAGGCCGGTTAGTTGGAGGAGGAATGGCTTGCCCCATAAAGGGAAATATATCTTACTTAAGAAGAACGGATTTGGACTGAATGTCACAAGATTGAACTGATGTGTTTAGAAGTAAAAAGGCACCAAAGCAGTCCTATTTTGTAGATATAGATCCATCCAGTGATGCAACTCTTCAATTTTTCTTTAATATACTATAACAAAATATTAATGATGTATTTTCTGTCACAAATTCTGTCACTATTGTTTTTGGTGACTTTAATTGTAATATGATGACCATTGTATGTTATGCGACCTATCGTATATAATGCTCGCCATATATACCATGCACCCAAAACCTTCGACAAATACCATTTCCTAAAACAGAATACAAAAAAATGATCCTTTTTATTCACCGAAATTGCCATTGTCCGTCCAGAATTGCAAGTCACAATTTCGAGAAACAATGTAAACATTTCTCTAACATGCTTTAAAAAAACACGACAATCTGATTACTGTGGGGGGGGGGGGGGCGGGGGGGGTTCTCGCCGTGCATCTCATGTGCGCTCCATGTATAGTTTAATCAAAATGTACAAATGTTTTTTTTTTTATATATTGAATTGTATTGATGTTTTCATTCATGTTTTGTTTTTATGTTGACTGATTTTGATTGTATCATGTGGTGAGGGAGGGCTCCGTTGGAAAGCAGTTCTTATAACTGAATCGGAATACCCTTCACTGTTTTATCCATTGTAATAAATAAAACATAAATAAATGTTAGATTCGAGAGTCCCAGTTTCGTATAGCTCCATATTTCAAAGCTTCGGCAATCTTCTCCTCCGTAAAACGATGATGATTATCCACAGACGTTCTTACAGATTATGGTTAACAAACGATGATAACAACAGTTCCAAAAATCATGAAATGTAAATGTAAATCTCAGAAAACCAACTCGATACAGCCAACCCGAAGAGCACAGTTTGTGTAAACTCGATATCAGGCGTCAGGACGTCAGTATTTATAGTTCAGTTTCTTTTCAATTTGCAATAGTCAGTTCATGTTTTGCTCCACAATCTTCAAACTTTAATTTCTTTCAACAAACAGAGGATTTTTTATTTATAGAAACATTTGAAATGCATTAACGTAATAAACACTCCACCCTAATTTTTTTAAATAAGTATGGAATCCTTATAATAAGAATAGTAGCTACGTGACGGCGGCGGAACATTACGTAATGCGCCAAAGTGATTGTCAGGTTTTTCGTCCAATCAGCGTACATCGAACATGTATAGCTTTGTGGGCGGAGTTAATCTCCCCCGGAATTCCGGGGGAGAATCATCGAAATCCAATCCAAGTAAGTAGAAGGATTTTCCGAGACCGCTGAATTGCACCGCCGTGCGCCATCTTGGATAGAACGAGCGTTGTGAAAGCGAACTGCGACTACGTGCTATGTGTATGCTCAACTTTCGTCTGCAAAATGCCATATTGTGCAGCTTTCAACTGCACCAATCGCCTTAAAAGTGGCACTGGAATAACCTTTCATAGTTAAGTGATCACTTCATTAAGAACATGACAAAAATAAACAGTTTTGCATGATAATCCGAACGCAGAAAGCCACAGACTAAAGCGTGTATTTGTACATCGGTCCCATCTATTCATTTCCATGTTTGTGAACTGTTTTCGCTCGAGCTCAATGACATCGGCTATGAACTATCAAAAATATTGAATTCCACAGAGCTGCAAAGTATTATAAACCGATAATATCGAATACATGATATCCAGAGAATACTGTACTGTACTGTTTTTTTTTTGGGGGGGATCATTGGGGCATAAGTAGGTCACTTTCTTTGTTTGACTTGGTGAAACTTGGTTCAAGTTACTTTGAAGATTAACTTGAACTTACGAACATGTTGCATCGCGGCGCTGGTATTAATAGTGACACAATTTCCCGTGAGTCGTCAGACTTTCAAGCATTATTGTAAGAAATTTACTGGAATTTACTCAAAATTTACATCTTAATTTTGGACATTTAAATTGTAAAACACAAGAAATTTTACTCATCATTCAAAGTTGGTCATTGTGAAAGTTACGACCTGTCAGTCATGGCAGTTACGCATAAACCTTCCTACGTCCTCTAAAACTTCCTCAGATGAATATGTGCAGATTATGTATAGTGATTTCATATGGCCTAGTAAAGCACAGCACTTGAAATACAAATCAAGAAAAAAAAACACCAGGCAATATTTTGCGAAGCTCCCATTATTCTGGTACATGTATATCTTTAAAGACATATACATTTTGAAATATTTGGGGATTTCTGCTGTAAAAGGGTAAAAAATTGGTCAATCTTATTTATGTGTATTTTTTTACATAATATTTCACCATTGTATGAAATAAATATACTAATTCAAACAGACTATTTCATCATACCTTCTCCTTCCCACTGAAATGACAGAATGTGCACCTAGGCTTACCCAGAGAGAAAGGAATTGTGTGATTCTAGTGACACTAGCCTGTCTTCTGTCTGACAGGTTTAGGTATAGTTTGAATCTGATTGCATAAATTAGATTTGAGATTAGAATTTGCGAAAGAGGCATCAAAGAAATAAAAAACAACTGGATTATTGTCAACGTGTTTCCCGCGTGTTTCAGGGAAAGGGATTTTCTTTAAATTTTGTATTTTTAACTTGACTCTGATGACTTGTGCCTTCATATCCTATTGGTTGCACTTATGGTTACCAAAGCTATTTGCAAATTATTGTGCGTATGTTTCTTGATAATGGATAATGTATTCGGTGATGGCATAGTGTCACATACATGTGTGTACAAACAAATTGTTTCGTCAAATTAGATAAGGAAGTCACTCATTATGTTGTATGCAAATCTGTATACAGAGGTTTACGGTGTATGCAAACGATCCCTGTTTTGTTATAAAATATTGTCCAATGATTTTATTGTTCAATGTGCAGTGTCATCTATTCTACACTAGTGAATCAAACTGTAGTTGCAATGGTTGTATCCATGTTTACCAAATGAAAGAGCTTGAGCTAAATGAAAGTTGCAACTTTCATCTAGAGTAAAAATCTGTTTTAAAAGTTTTCACTGAAATCAGATGAATCCATACATTGCTTCATGAACAAACCAAAGAGAGGGAAATACTGATCCATATGTATTATATCTTGTTGATGTCTAGTTTATTAATGAAGTATGTTCAAGTTTTGAGTGCTAAAAGGGAGAAAATCTTGCCTTTTGTACATTGTAGTCAGTCAAATGCAAATGTACATGTGATTATTTCTCTGTGTGTTAAAATGAATAAGAAATGTGCCGGTATAAACATAATGTGCCATGATTGCTTGCTTGAGGAAAGTTTTTTTCCATACCATTGAGGATTTTTTTCTTCATATCCACCATTGCAATAGTTCATGGATGTTTTGATAATGTACTGTATACATTCATGTAATACATAGCGCAATGCCAAGGTTAAAAAAAAAACTTAATAAAGATGAATTCACAATTATGTGGAAAGACATGTGAATAGTTGCCACAATGTTTCATTACTTAACACTTCTTAGACAAATCTTTAAATCTTTAATATGCCTATATGGGATGAAAATAATATCTGGCAGCTAAATGGTAGCCTCCGAAGGGAAAGAAAAGAAATAATATTAATATTCAGTGGGCCTACTTCTGCAGTGCCAAGAATCAAAGGGATAGAGAAAGAGAGAGGGGAGAGAGACAAAAAGAGAGAGGGGAGAGTGAAAGAAAAAGGGGGAGAGAAAAAGAGAAGGGGATAGAGAGAAAGAGAGAAAGAAAGGGAGAGTGAAAGAAAAAGAGAGGGAGAGAGAGAAGGGGATAGAGAGAAAGAGAGAGGGAGTAGAGAAAGGGGTAGAGAGAAAGAAAGGGAGAGTGAAAGAAAAAGAGAGGGAGTAGAGATAGGGGTAGAAAGAAGGGGAGAGGGGGAGTGTGAAAGAAAAAGAGAGGGAGGGAGAGAAGGGGATAGAGCAGGGGGAGTGGGATCGAAGAGAAACACAGACTGAGAATTTACGAGTGTGTGTAAAGAGAAAGTGGGAGTGATTTATATAGATAGAGCCTAAATAATTTTGATATATTCTTTCTATCACAGAAAGAGACAAAACTAGCCTAATACCACAAATGATATTTAACAAATAGTCTAGCTCTTTTAGTGTTTATGCCCCGGCCCCCCCACTCAGTGTTATTTAGGGTACGCATATGCTCGTACCCTCTTTTTGAAAGCACCCCCTATCTGAGGACTGCCAACATTTCCGAACCCCCCTTTCGCGGGCTATTCGCGGGCTTTTCCTGCCTTGGAGACCCCCCTAAAACAGGAGAAATGCTCAATGTACCCCCCTAAATTCGGAATAATTTCTCAGGAGTCCAAAGAAATGAGAGAAAAAAAGAAAAACACCCCCTTTTTAAAGAAATCTCCGGGTGAAAAGTCAAATACACCCCTTTTTTTACAATTCTCGGGCCGGACTTTGTCGCACGAAAAGTACCCCTTTACCGGACATTTTGGCAACACGCATGCGGTCATTCCGACCTCTGAGTGGGGGGGCCGGGGTTTATGCAAAAAAAAAACTAAAATTGTAACTCCCCTACTGTCCAAGCTGCCGCTCTTATTCCAATATTCAAGTCATCAAACATCTGTATGGGACTTGGAAAAAGGCATAAACAATATATGTAAAGATATTTTCACCAAAACTAACAATAAAACCCTGGTTTCTGGACGTCCCTTCCTCCAATTGCAATAGGAGCTTGTACACAATACGTGTGCGCAGGCGATTTATTGTACTACGCAAAATGGCGGCGGGCGCACTCGAGCGGTGCCATTGCGCTGCGTGAAACGTGAACGGACACAATCCTTCTACTTGGTTTGAGTTCGTTGGGGAGAATGGCAGATTCGTCTGGACCGTATTCAGGACCCAGATTTAATAGAGGAATGTGGCTAGGTCTACTTTCAACGTTGAGGGTGTGTTATTTTATCAGCTGATTGGGTGCGCTAAACGAAAACGGTACAGAGGCTGGACTAAGTTGCGGTATGCGGAGCGCGTCTTATTTTTTCGTACCACGGCGAGGCCGGATTCCTGTTTTATCATGAATATTCATTAGGCAGGGTCGGGGAAAGTCTCGATTCTCTTAAATATTCATATCGAGGTGGGAATGCACGACGCGCGCTATACTCGCACACAGTGAGAAGATTTAGTTCACGGAGAATGCATATGGGTGAGTAATTGATTGAAATATCAGTAGATTAAGAGAATTTAGTCATTAATTTGAAAAAGCTGTAATTCGTGATCTACTGTAATTTCTTTACATTTTGAGACTGTTCTCAACAGATTTGTGGGGAAAAGGCTAGGAAAATATTTCTCTTGAAATTGCACTTTGATTTTCATCGTCGTGAAGTAGTTTGACTGCGGTTTGCCTTCATGTCACCCTTTAGAGCCCCGGGGTTCCGGCAGGCCCACGTTGGAGAATTTCGGTGCTCATCTGCATCAAGATAAAACTTTCTGATCAAGTTTTATTCCAAATTTGATCGTCATCGTGAATCTAATTCACCAATCATCCATTGAATTTAAATCTAGATTTAACGTTACACCTTAAAATAATCTATGAAGTATGATTTCTTTAATAATCCAAGAGGGTTAATTCTTGTTTATATCTTTAGTAGATGTCGACTCTGTTGGCTATACTAGTATTACTAAGACTAAGTGCTATACGTTCGCTCAGTTGCATCATTGGTGCGTGTCAACTTTTAGACCAAAATTGTTTGTGACCATGGATAATCAAACGGCTCCAAACCATATTTCATTTAGACGTAAACCTGGAACTTATTAATAAAAATATTCAAAAACAAACAAACTAGACCTAGATCTAGGATTCATTTATTTAATGTTCAGATGTTGTGTGTGTCCAGTGTGCTTGTCAAGTTGTCATAACTTTTCTAGATCTAGACCTATATTAAAGATTTTTTCTTCTCCAAAGTGTGCAGTTCATTTGATAAATCTATTTTGTGTTGGACGTTGTATAAGAGAAGACCCCTAGGGTAGTCGACAATTATGTTTACTTATACGCAGAGGCGGCGGAGCCTTTGGGCAGAGCAACTTCCAAAGTGGGGGGGGGGGGGGGGGGCACCAACAAAAAGGGCACTTTCTTGAAAAAAGGGCACCTTCAGAGGGAAAATATACCATTTTTTTGACATTGGTATATACCCCTATTTTGTGATTACATTATCAGGGATGATTTCAATATTTGTTTCTCTTAATACAGCATTTAAGATATTGCTTAAGTATCATACTTTGCAGTTTTTGGCTTGCAGTGCGAAAAATTACATCTTATAAAGAGGAAAACCCAATCCTGATGGGGTTATATAAGCACAATCTCATAACGGAAGACTGAATAGATCTGTGATAAGTTACATAATTATAACATCTATAACTATGGGCAAGCGTAGCGAGCGAGCTTTGTGGGAAATTGCTTTTAGTCGCTTGAAATTAGGGACACGTTTAATGATGAGAGGAAAAGGGGACACTTATCGAAAGGGTTAAGACACTTATCAGAAAAGAAAAGAAGCATGTGTCAAAGTACAAAGGCTAATTATCAGAGGTGAAAATGGGGCACTTCTTACACCTAAACAAAGAGGCATGCACCAGGGATGATAAGAACATGGGCATTTGTCGACGGAAAAGAGGCACCCATCAGATTTTGATAGGGGGCATTTATAAGCAGTGAAAAGGGGCATTTATGAAAAAGGGATAGGTTCTTTATAAGAAAGGAAATAGGGTACATATCATTGTTAAAAGGGTTATGAGAAGGGGAAGTGGCTCTTATTAAAAAGAAAAAGTGGCACATGTTTAAATAAACGGGGCACTTATCAAAGACGAAAAGTGGTACCGGTAATTATGATAAGGGGTAAGGGTGCTTATAAGGAAAAAAGGCATTATATAGGAAGGAAAAGGAGGACGTGTCAAAATAAGAGGGGCATTTATAAGAGATGAAAAGAGTACTGACTAGGAGGGGAAGGGGTGCTTGTCAAAGTAAAACAAGTATCTCTCAGAAGTGAATAGGGTCATTTACAAGAGATGAAAAGGGGCACTTAAGAGAATGAAAAGGAACTATTTTCATAGATGAAAAGGGGCATTTATGAGAAGGGAAAGGGCCTATTTTTAAATGGGGGCACTTATAAGAAAAAGGGGCACTTATTAAAAATGAAAGGGAGCACATGTGAAGATATAAGGTGCGCTTATCCAAGTTAAAAGGGGTAGTTATTAAAAGGGGAAGGGGCACTTTAAAAACTTAATAGGGGCACTTGTCAGAGTAAAAGGGGCACTTTCCTATGTAAAAAGGGGCACTTTTCCTATGCAAAAAGGGGCACTTTTAGGGTACTTGACCAAATGGGAGGGCACTCTGCCCCCCCCCCTCTCGGAGCGCCGCCTCTGCTTATATGGTATGTAGTCCACCTCTTCTTGTTATAATAAACTAATTCTACTTAGTACTGCTTCGTGTTCATAGGCCATAGAAACCACTGTTTGATGCACAAGTTAAATCTTCCATTTAGTTTTACTTTGTACTGTGGTTCATTAAATAGGAATGTTGATTTCCACACCATATTAAAATTAAGGCCAACCATGACATAAAAATATCTATTAATTTGAATTATGCTAGATCTATTTTATTTTGTTAAGGAGAAAGGGATGCCTTGATTGTCGTATTGATTTTCTTCTTCTTTTTGTTCCAAAAGATTGAAACTGAAGAGCTGGAAGGAGGACATTACAACATCTCTTATATTTGCAAGATGAAGCAGAAAGTCCCATGCAGGTACAGTTATCAGGTTATTTAGCACACACATATTAAACGACCACCTATTAATTCACTCAAAAGGAAATGGAACTAAGTTGACATTGCAAGCATATATAGTGGAGGGTATATTTTATTCTAGTTCTGCACCTAGTATACAAATATTGATGTCTTTTCTTTCTATGTTTACAAAGGAAAATTTGTCCTTATTTACAGGAGGTCCTGTGTTTAGAAGAGCCATATCAAATGCACATTGTAAGCACTACATGTAGGGTATACACAGGACCCCTCATTATTTTTTTTTGTAAGGGGTACTTTCACTTCTTGAGCAATGAAGATGAAGAAGAACACAAAATAAGATTGATAAAAGTCTGTTTATAGGATGTATTATGGTTGATATGTATCCATCAGTATCAGTTTTTAATTGAAGTACATGTACCTACTTTGTTTTCTCTCATGTAGGATGATGCCTCTCTACAGTGGATGATGAAGGCATTCTGGTTTGCAAACTCAGGAGAGGAACAAAGAACAGATGTTGACGGGATCATATCTAGAGATGCGGGCCTACTACACTTCATACGAGCAAGTGTGCTAATATACATGAAGGTACCCCCAATAAATTTTTGTGGAACAAATGTCATGGAGAAAATTATAGATCTGAAACAGATATTTTTCATTGTCAGTTGACTTGTAAAAGAATAATTGACTTAATATCACAATTGTAATTTAGATTAAAAATTAAATGTCAATATAGATGAAATATAAGTCTACATTACGTATGTTTCAGTAGCATTATTTCCAGTACATTCTCTGGTCAAAGTTGTTTGGTCATTTTATGTCCCATACTTAACCGAGTATTATTCAATAATGAGCACGAGTTGTATTACATTGTATTACTTATTTCATACCTTGTCTGATCCGAGCTCCAGCAGGCCTATCGTCTTAATGGGATCATCAGTAATAATTTAAGATGCGGTCAGTATTTAAACTAGTCTTGTACAAAAAATAGTTTAGGTTTGCCCACTAGAACCCCAAGTGAATTTCAGTCCTTCCTTTTTCTGAGCAGGTATCAGGGTGTATGTTATTAGTCATTGTTGATTTTTTTATATCTTATTTCATTTTTCCATTCAACAGACTTGGGTTATATTTTTTTCTGAAAACTAGGCTACAACTTTAGTGATGGATGCAGAAGATATCTACACGAGACTACGTCTTAAAGATGCCACCCTCATATAATGAAAGAGGACAATAGAGATGGGTTTAAACTGGAATATTTACATGATATTTATTTGTTATTTGTATTATATGTTTGTAGAATACTACATTCAATAAAGCTAATGAAGTTTATCATCTTGTCGACTTTCAAATAATTAAAGATAACTAATCCTCAACGAATAAACATTAAAATTCTAACAATGTCAACTACCATCTTATAGGATGAAACTGAGAACTGGGCAGAAAGATTCTCCTTCAAATTTGATTGATAAAGGTCTATCAGTCTATATCAAAGATTGAATTAATCAATGATATTTTGATTATAATTATACATGTTAAAATTCATTTACCTCTATGGACTTCTGTATGGGAAGTTTTGTAGATTATGAAATTATTGCTACTTCAAGTATTGTATGTAAGAAGGTTTGAAAGACAACACTCTAAATGCATTAAATATGGAAACTGCTAGTCCTCATTGCCTTTCGTATCCAAACTGGTAGCTTTCATAGAATCATGTTTCGATGCTTCCCTACTAAAGAAAACAGGGAGTGGGGGGGGGGGGGGGCTTACTATCCTCTTATCTTATCCTCTGTACAAATATGATTATATGTTTATATTAGAAGGATTTAGAAAGTGAAATTTTGAATTATAGCATTACTGTTGGTAGAAGTAATGGCAGTGTCGGGAGGGGGGGGGGGGGGTTCCTGGTGAAATTTACGGTATGCCAATGTCAAATTAATAAAAAAGAGAAAACTATTCTTAATAATAAAAATTATACAGTACATGGGCCTCCTAACAAAAACCCTGGTACCACTGTTGTGTTTTGAGTGTGTTTTTTTTTTTTTTGGGGGGGGGGGGGGGCTGGCAAACCAATTACAAATTTCCAGTGTTAAATTCAAATTTTTTCTTTAACAAAATTATGTCCATATATTGTAATTAAACAATGTTTCACTTTCCTTTTTTTCAAGTTAGATATTTGAATAAAATGATTAACATACTTTCCGGTTTCTCTGGCCTCTACATTAAAAATGTTCTACTTCTAGCAAAGCTCCTGGAAAGGCTGCAAAAAGGGAGAGTGAAGAGAATGAAATTGAAATGTGGACAGTAATGGAGTGAATATGGAATGGTTGATGGTAGTTGATAACGAGTGAATGCAAATGAGTGGCAACAAGTACGACTGAAAGTGAGACAGAAAGGAATTGCAACAGGTTGCTCAGTCAAGAGAACAAACCTTGCAGAAGATAGTTTTCGAAAGACAGAGAAAGAGAGAAAAGGGGAATTATAAAAAAAGGAAAAGGGGGCATGTGTCAAAGGGGCATTTATGAGAAAGGGTTGGGTTTGGGGCTCCTATTAAACAGGGAAAGGGGCACATATCAAAAGGTAAAAGGGCACTTGTTAGAAAGTTAGAAAGGGGACGCGTGACAAAGTAAATCAAATGAAAGGGCTTTTATCAGATATCACAAGGGGCACTTATGAAAATGGAACAGTGGCACTTATTATGAAGTTAAAGGGGCATTTGTTGAAGAAAAAGGGGCACCTGTCAGATTTGAATAGTGGGTAATTATCGCCAGGGCCGTAGCCAGAGTTTGGGGGGGGGGCACATACATGTAATTGATCGACGTCCTGGGGAGGGGTCAAAAAGAGTTCAACCGATCTTGGATTTTTTTTTCTTCAATGTATGTGAAAGAATGTGTAGTTTTCTCTCGAGTTTGTCTCATCATGCGTGGGATCTGTGGGTGCTGGGGTTCCTGCAGCAACCCTGTACATGGATTTTCTTCAGTGGGTGCATATAACTCGTGGACTTCACATTGTAAACCTTCAAATGATGAATTATCATCGAGTCCCCCACCCCCCCCCCCTTCCCTCATTATTTTAGAAAGAAACCAAAGAGAACTTTTAAGAGAAAAAGAGAAAGGAAAGGAAAAAATGGTAGCTAGGCCTAAACAAAAACAAGAGGCAAGATAAAAGAAAACAAGATTGAAGATATGGTATCAATATTATCTTGCTCCTTTCCCTTTTTCTTTTGTCTTCTTTTCATTTCAATTTTCTTGCAATTTATTTCTTTCTTCCTTGGTATCTATTCCGTATTCTTATTTCTTCCATTCATTTATTATTTATATATATTTTACTTTTTAACTTTGTTATTCTTCTTTCTAATCCCATTTTTCTTTCTTCCTTTTCTTCCTTATGCAGTTAAGTGAGCATAGATCATAGAAATAATTTAAGTGCAATACACAAGTATTTTATTTTTGATAAATGTCTGTATGTAGGCCTATTCTTGTTATCTATTTTAAACAGTTTATAATACTGTATCACATATTTAATACCATAATGCAACCTCTGCTTGTAATATTTAAAAAGCAAACCTAGAACTGATTATTTACCAATTCATGAAAAGAACTAGACTCCCATTAATCTCAGAAAAGTAGGCCTAGGCTACTCACAAATTGCCTATCAAGACTCTTACTTGAAATATATGCTATATATCTTGTCTACCGGTACTGACATTTTGGCATTTACTAGTAATTAAACACAGCATTTATGACTGTATTATCTAAATGACCATGACATTGCTTTTCTATGTCATATTATAGGCCTGCCATTAATCCAACGTACTTGTTACACACGATATTCGATGCTGCGCATGCCTCGATCATACATGAATATTCAAGAGAATCGAGACTTTCCCCGGCCCTGCCTAATGAATATTCATGATAAAACAGGAATCCGGGCTCGCCGTGGTACGAAAAAATAAGACAGTACAAAGTAAAACTAAATGGAAGATTTAACTTGTGCATCAAACAGTGGTTTCTATGGCCTATGAACACGAAGCAGTACTAAGTAGAATTAGTTTATTATAACAAGAAGAGGTGGACTACATACCATATAAGCAGAGGCGGCGCTCCGAGGGGGGGGGCAGAGTGCCCTCCCATTTGGTCAAGTACCCTAAAAGTGCCCCTTTTTGCATAGGAAAAGTGCCCCTTTTTACATAGGAAAGTGCCCCTTTTACTCTGACAAGTGCCCCTATTAAGTTTTTAAAGTGCCCCTTCCCCTTTTAATAACTACCCCTTTTAACTTGGATAAGCGCACCTTATATCTTCACATGTGCTCCCTTTCATTTTTAATAAGTGCCCCTTTTCTTATAAGTGCCCCCATTTAAAAATAGGCCCTTTCCCTTCTCATAAATGCCCCTTTTCATCTATGAAAATAGTTCCTTTTCATTCTCTTAAGTGCCCCTTTTCATCTCTTGTAAATGACCCTATTCACTTCTGAGAGATACTTGTTTTACTTTGACAAGCACCCCTTCCCCTCCTAGTCAGTACTCTTTTCATCTCTTATAAATGCCCCTTTTATTTTGACACGTCCTCCTTTTCCTTCCTATATAATGCCTTTTTTCCTTATAAGCACCCTTACCCCTTATCATAATTACCGGTACCACTTTTCGTCTTTGATAAGTGCCCCGTTTATTTAAACATGTGCCACTTTTTCTTTTTAATAAGAGCCACTTCCCCTTCTCATTACCCTTTTAACAATGATATGTACCCTATTTCCTTTCTTATAAAGAACCTATCCCTTTTTCATAAATGCCCCTTTTCACTGCTTATAAATGCCCCCTATCAAAATCTGATGGGTGCCTCTTTTCCGTCGACAAATGCCCATGTTCTTATCATCCCTGGTGCATGCCTCTTTGTTTAGGTGTAAGAAGTGCCCCATTTTCACCTCTGATAATTAGCCTTTGTACTTTGACACATGCTTCTTTTCTTTTCTGATAAGTGTCTTAACCCTTTCGATTAGTGTCCCCTTTTCCTCTCATCATTAAACGTGTCCCTAATTTCAAGCGACTAAAAGCAATTTCCCACAAAGCTCGCTCGCTACGCTTGCCCATAGTTATAGATGTTATAATTATGTAACTTATCACAGATCTATTCAGTCTTCCGTTATGAGATTGTGCTTATATAACCCCATCAGGATTGGGTTTTCCTCTTTATAAGATGTAATTTTTCGCACTGCAAGCCAAAAACTGCAAAGTATGATACTTAAGCAATATCTTAAATGCTGTATTAAGAGAAACAAATATTGAAATCATCCCTGATAATGTAATCACAAAATAGGGGTATATACCAATGTAAAAAAAAATGGTATATTTTCCCTCTGAAGGTGCCCTTTTTTCAAGAAAGTGCCCTTTTTGTTGGTGCCCCCCCCCCCCACTTTGGAAGTTGCTCCGCCCAAAGGCTCCGCCGCCTCTGCGTATAAGTAAACATAATTGTCGACTACCCTAGGGGTCTTCTCTTATACAACGTCCAACAAAAAATAGATTTATCAAATGAACTGCACACTTTGGAGAAGAAAAAATCTTTAATATAGGTTTAGATCTAGAAAAGTTATGACAACTTGACAAGCACACTGGACACACACAACATTAAATAAATGAATCCTAGGTCTAACGTTAGTTTGTTTGTTTTTGAATATTTTTATTAATAAGTTCCAGGTTTACGTCTAAATGAAATATGGTTTGGAGCCGTTTGATTATCCATGGTCACAAACAATTTTGGTCTAAAAGTTGACACGCACCAATGATGCAACTGAGCGAACGGATAGCACTTAGTCTTAGTAACACTAGTAGAACTCTATAGCCAACAGAGTCGACATCTACTAAAGATATAAACAAGAATTAACCCTCTTGGATTATTAAAGAAATCATACTTCATAGATTATTTTAAGGTGTAACGTTAAATCTAGATTTAAATTCAATGGATGATTGGTGAATTAGGTTCACGATGACGATCAAATTTGGAATAAAACCTGATCAGAAAGTTTTATCTTGATGCAGATTAGCACCGAAATTCCCCCAACGTGGGCCTGCCGGAACCCCGGGGCTCTGAAGGGTGACATGAATGCAAACCGCAGTTAAACTACTTCACGACGATGAAAATCAAAGTGCAATTTCAAGAGAAATATTTTCCTAGCCTTTTCCCCACAAATCTGTTGAGAACAGTCTCAAAATGTAAAGAAATTACAGTAGATCACGAATTACAGCTTTTTCAAATTAATGACTAAATTCTCTTAATCTACTGATATTTCAATCAATTACTCACCCATATGCATTCTCCGTGAACTAAATCTTCTCACTTTGTGCGAGTATAGCGCGCGTCGTGCATTCCCACCTCGATATGAATATTTAAGAGAATCGAGACTTTCCCCGACCCTGCCTAATGAATATTCATGATAAAACAGGAATCCGGCCTCGCCGTGGTACGAAAAAATAAGACGCATGCGGAGCGCGGTAGGCAGTTAGTTATTAAAATGTGTTTAACCTTGCTTATTTGTGCCAAAACATCAGACCTGCTTTGCTTGTTATTAATGAGACTGACAAGCTAGATGGACATCAATGTTAACAGCGTTTTACTTCAGTTATCTAGGCCAGGCCAGGCCAGGTCGCGGTCGCATCGTCCCTGAATCAGCTGATGACACCACTCCAGCTCGAGCGGATGGTCTATCTTCGCTACGCCTACGCTCCCCCCCGTACTAGCCTGTGTGCGTGCAGGTACAGGACGCAAATATAGCTAAGGTAATAATAAGTCCTCTGTAGAGTCTACTCATAGTAGTAGACTGTAGAGATGCCAAATAGCCAGAAAATGTAAAAATTAAACATAAATTTGTATTGATTTAAACTTTTTAAAGTTATTAGAAGTAGGCTAGACTCTACTTCCTTTTCAGCTAGATTTTCATCCTCTTCTGATCTTGCTTACTGCTTAGCTTACATTGTACTGTAGTTCTGCATCTGGCCTGGTTCTGCCTCGTTCATTCATGTTGATCTGTTAATTGTTGATGCTGCTGAAGACAGTTAAAATAATTATTAATAAGTGCAATGTGAATTAAACATTCAGGGCTAGTTGAGAATCATTTCCAGACTTTGACCCGTATTTAATTTTCCCATCTTTTGTTAAAAAAAGCTCTCAAGCTTTTGTGGGTTATCCTGTTCAAGCTGACTTAATTTTGATCCGTTATTCTAGTATATTGTATGTTGGAAGCTTGGCGAATAAAAATCAATGGATCAATCAATCAAATTCTTGACCCATTTCAAAGTCCTTTGTATGGGAAGAAAGAAGAGTCCACTGGCAGTAGGGACCTCTGAAGCCAGTTTGCAAGGTTATTGGGTTGCAGAAAGATGTGATTATTTATTTTTTATTAACGCATGTTAGGTTTTGTCTGCCTGTGCATCACTCTTCACGCAGGGGTATGGGTGGCAATGTAGGCTTGTCAGTACAATGATGATGGTTAAACTTACATGTCAACTTGTCTTGCTTACATTGCTAGCTATTTTTAAGTTATATCTACCTTCATATGTATAATTATAACGCGCCTACACCATGTACACTGCATGAAGCCATAACAAGTTAACCGTAAATGGTATGGACCACATACAGTTAAAGGTATTACAAAGTTTTGGGAAATTTTGAAAAATGGGTGGATAGTGATTCTTTACAATTTTGATGTATTTGGATGCCCCTGTGGATGTATCAAAAGCACTAGAAATTTTAACCCCTAAAACGCTTCTGCTTTGGAGAAAAATTTAATATAAAGATTTACCGGTGCTCCGGTAAATTTTGAAAAAAATTCAAATAGCTCCTACGGCCGTACAATGGTAGCTGCGACCATGAAACTCTCAGAATATGTAGTTGCGGTATATAATTTCCGAACGGGAATAGCTAATCGGTCGATTTTACTCAAGAAACATTGTTTTACAGCTTAATTAATATCTTGACCTTGAGAGGGAGCTATACAACATAAAGGGTTTATTATTTACAATTTCATAACTTTAGAGTCGATTTCGACCGCGACAAAGATCAGTGAATATTTTAGGATCGCATCTGCTTCCAATATGTTCATTTGAACCAAATTCACGACCCCATACCAAAACTTTGTATTACCTTTAAAATACAACTAAATTATTCATACCCCAAGGAATTTCATTGTTTTTTGTGTTTTTCGTAACTCAAGAATGATAGGTAGACCGGTTGAATTAGGGCCTCTGTTGAGTACTTTTAGATGTTAGTAAGCTTTATCTCACATTCTCAAGAAGTATAAATTGGCCCAATTGGGATAAATAATTGTTTTAAATACTTACAAAATTACAAAATTTGGTAAGGGTATGAATAATTTAGTCGTAAACTATAGTTACATGTACGTACACACATTGCCATCAGCGCTAAGAAGTACAAACTTTTGGCACACATCCTTTCTTTCCTCAAATATCTGGAGATTCTTCTTCTTCTTCGGGTATACTCCTCAACGTTCCGTAAGGAACCAAGCGAGGAGGATGGGGGGTGCGCACTGTGCTTGTTTAGTTCTTATTGCTTGAGTCTTGGTTGCGGAAAAAGTTGGTTGCTTGGAGTTTGAAGGTGTCAATGTTCGTGGTCCTTTGGATGTCTGAGGGTAGTGAGTTCCAGTCCTTGATGGTACGTGGAATGTAGGAGTGTTTAAAACAATTGGTGCGGGTGGAGTATTGGATAAAGGAGTTTCCTGAGGTACGTCTGGTGGCTCGTGTAGCTGGACGCAGGTAGTCCGACACCGGCAGGGCCAAGTGCCCCCCCAAGGCTTTGTGCAATATACAGACCCTCGAAACTTTCCTTCGAATAGAAAGCAAGTCCCATTCTAACCCCACCATTAGTTTTGTCGCGCTGGTAGTTTGCCTGTAGTCATTGCATACCATTCTGGCTGCCCTTCTTTGAACCTTGCCTATTTCCTGCGTATGTTCTTTGGTATATGGGTCCCAGACACTAGAACTATATTCTACAATTGGACGGACTAGGGTTGTGTAAGCTAAGGATTTAGTTTGTTTAGTACATGATATAAGGTTTCTACGGATGAATCCATTGACCTTATTTGCAGATGATGTTATGTTAGAAATGTGTTTATCCCACTTTAGATCATTGGAGATCTCTACCCCAAGGTACGAGTGAGAGGGGGTTTCCTGTAATACGGTACCTCCAATGGAGTACTTGGTTATTACAGGGGATCTAGAAGCGTTAAATCTAAGAACATGACATTTTTGGGGGTTTAGTTGCATTTGCCACTTATCCACCCATGCAGAAAGTCTGTCAAGGTCGTCCTGTAGTCTGGTAGCGTCGAGTTGAGTTTTGATGCCAGAGTATAAGATACAGTCGTCAGCGTATAGTCGTACAGTCGAGGATAACTCGTCTGGTATGTCGTTAACGTAGATTAGAAAGAGTAAAGGTCCGAGCACTGTCCCTTGAGGAACGCCCGACTTAACCCTAACCCACTGTGAATGTTCTCCCCCCAATATTACCCGTTGGTGCCTATCTTGTAAGAAGGATGAGATCCACCTGTTGGTTTTCCCATTGATACCGTACTGATTAAGTTTAAGGATGAGACGATGATGGGGCACAGTGTCGAACGCTTTAGAAAAGTCAGTAACAATCATGTCTAGTCTGGGTCCGTTTGTCGAGAGAAAGGGTAAGGTCGTGCATGGTTTGGATTAGCTGTGATTCACAGGAATGACCTTTCCTGAATCCGTGTTGGTATTTACTGAGTACGTTGTACGACTCAAGATGGTTCATTATATGAGAGTGTACAACATGTTCTAATAGTTTACAGCATACAGAAGTGAGAGATATTGGTCTGTAGTTTTCTGGTTTGGTTCTATCACCCTTTTTGTGAATAGGTGTGATATTGGCTTTACGCCAGTCTTCAGGTAAGATGCCTGTATCAAGAGATGCTTGGAAGATTTTGGAAAGAAGTGGTGCCAATTCTTGAGAAAACTCTTTTAGTATACGGGGGGAGATCTCGTCGACCCGGAAGCTTTTTTTGGATCTAAGTTCTTCAA
>JAVYIG010016350.1:0-31563 GCA_035222895.1 Strongylocentrotus droebachiensis | reverse complement strand
ATAAGGGATTGCAATCACCGAAGTAATAGTATGATTTTCAGACCCTTGTACCGAATGGTCTAACGTTTTGTGTTGCACAAAGATTCAATCAGTTTAATTTTGGCCATTATAAGAAGTGGGCTATTGATACAGGGAAGTCTAGCAGGTAATCGAGTTTCCTTGCATAATTTGAATACAAGGACAATGCTGACGTTTAAATTTCACAGATAGGACATGTCATGACACGTTCACAATTCCTGCAAAGTTCTACAACAAAGTTGGCTGCAAAAGGGACATAGTATCTTTTAAGCTTTCCCCATAAGTGGTGTAGCTATATAGGGTCACATGGAGGGGCTGGCAAACATAAATAGAACGGGGACAAAAAAGCGAGAAAGAAAAGAGAGAAAGGAGAGGATGAGAAATGAAGAAGCTTGTTAAAACAACCTCCCATGCGCCCCTATAGCCTAGTAGATTCGCATTTAGTTTTCAGATAAGGACGTACATCCAGGTGCCCCCTCAAGGGAATCACGCTACGCCGCCACTGTATTCCATGTTAGTCACACCGCGATCGATCCACGAGGAAACGAAACATGAAACTAAAACACTTTTCAAAACTTCTATACAATATAGCCAAGCTAGGCGGTGTCATTCATCGCTCTCCAAGCTACATTATTTGTATGACATCATGATCATCGTGTAAATCGGCATGCTTGACCTTGAGCCTGCCACATGCAGAATCATCCTGGATAAATCCGAGATAAATTATAATGCAATCTATCATTTATAACGATGTATTGTTGATTCCTCACGTAGCATGCATGGACACGTATAGAGCCCTATATTTAGAGCTTGCGTAATTCCTGTCATTCACAGGCCTATTACTAAAACGTCGCACCCTTTATAGTTATGCCCATAGGACTATAGAATCGTAGAGGAAACGATATCCCGTGATCAAAATATGTAACAGAAAAATGAACTAAGTATATGCATTGAATATTGCAATTGTAATAGTGTTTTTGATAACAAATGTAATAAGAGTCGTGAAATTTTTTGGAAGTTCTCAATTTTTTCTTCATTTTCTGAAAGAGCATCAAAAATAATATCCGAATGTCGAAAAACAATTGCATATATGCTAAGTATTGGCTGAGATATGACCATCTGAATAAATATATTTCCTATAGGAACTCGGTGTTATATTGCTCTGGTTCATAACATTACGAAAATTCTAAAAATAGATTGTTTATGATGTCGCAGCTTCGGTACTCTATAGCCACTTTCCAAGTGCCACAATAGTTAAGGCCCTCATGATCGCAACCTCCTCATGATCGAAATTCCAATTGCGTCATGAATATACCATTTTTGTGTGGTATTTATTGAATTTATTTCTTAAAACTCTAATTCCTTTTCGTAAGTAACTTAAAAGCAAAGCATTTTTCCATTGTCCTTGTTTATACAAACTGAAACATGATTATAACAAAGCTTATTTTTGTCATTTGATAAACGAACATATATATACAGCATAATGTATTGTTCATTACTTCACAATCTGTATGACTAAAATATATCACGATTACGTAATAGGAAAATATAACCGCACTACAGTTATTTCATTCCCCCAAAACTAGAACAAGCGTTGCTTTTTCAGATTAAAACTAAATACAAAAAAAAAAAAAATGAGTTTCATATCTCTCAAAATATTATCATACAGAATCAAAGTTTTTCTTTTATTAAAACACCCAATCTACCCTGAAACCAGCAGTAAACACGCGATGCCAAGTGGTCCGTCAAAGCTGCACCAGTCAATCATTGACGCAATTAAAGGTACTATGTCCCTTTTGCAGCCAACCTCAAATTCTGTAGAACTTTGCAGGAATTATGAATATGTCATGTATGTCCTATCTGTGAAATTTAAACGTTAGCAGTGTCCTAATATTCAAATAATGCAAAGAAACCCGTTAACTAGCTAGACTTCACTGTCAGACACTATTGAGTGACTGGCTGGCTTTTTCTTCTTCTTTGGTAATAACATACATAAAATGAGATGTAAAGGGTACATGAGCATTTGTCTACATCAATAACCCACTTCTTGTGATGGCCAAAATTAAACTGATTGAATCTTTGCGCAGCATAAAACGTATGACCATTCGGTACAATGGTCTGAAAATCAAGACTATTACTTATTGGCTCTATAGCTCCGAAGTCGATTTGACAACTAATAGTCGTTATTTTCCCACTTGAAGACTTTTTCAAGCCCCACTTTCTTTATGGAAGTTCTAAATTAGTATTATCTTTCAAATGCCGTTTGAATTTAACCTTTTCCTTTTTTGGGGCCTGCAAATAAGACATAGTACCTTTAAGGCCCGTGTCATCAAGAATTGACGATGCGTACATGTGATTGATCGTAACAACACATTTACCTCCGGACAACCCCCGGAAACTACCCCCCCCCCCCCAAAGGAAACCAGCCCTCGAGGACAATTACCCCCGAGGACAATTAGCCCCTGTGGAAATTGCCCCCCCCCCCCCGAGGACAATTACCCCGCCATCCCTGAAAAGTGACAATTAACCCCACCCCTGAAAATTACCCTCTATAGAGGACAATTACCCCAATCCGAAAATTACCCCCCTTGTTCAATAAAGGGAAAGTCTACCCTTACATAAGTTGGTTTTAATAAAGGCAATTAAAACAAATCGGGGGTTATTGTCCTCGGGGAAATTGACCGGGGGGTATTGTCCAGGGGGTAATTGCCCTATAGCCGTGAATGATGATCAATATTATTGCCTCTCTGGCTACACCGGGTGTCTAATTATCTTCCACTCGATCTTTCATCCAAATTTGTCAAGACTTAAAAGATAAACTTGAGTTCTGGTAAATATAGAAAATTAATTCTTACAGAATCCAACGAATTAACACTAAATGTTCAAGATAACAAAAAAACGGCATGTGCCAAACAATTTTGGAAGAAAATGTATAGTGGATGAGTAATGAGAATAGAAAGATAAGGAAATCCGGGCATTAAAAGTAGGCCCGACACTATATTATGTGCTGAACATAATTATGTTACTATGTGCAAATGGGAGTGAAAAAAACATATAATATACCAAAGATAATGCCCAGTAGGTTTTTGTTCGTTTGTGTTCATTTCTTATTTATCTACCACAGTATAAAACAATCCAGAATAAATCTTAGCAATTTTATCTCGAAGAACGATTCCCATACCAGAGCTCAAGATAATTAAGCTTTAAATGCAAATGACGTATGCATGGGGACGCGGGATGCTGGCTCTGGAGTCCAGTGACTGCGTAGCGCGGCTAGCCTACTCATGTTAGGCATTTCATCATCTATTATTAGAGCTTATATGAACTTGACGAATCGAAGAAAGTAATAATGCAAAATCGACTGCATGAACCATGCATCACCTTTAGGATATGCCCTAGAGTGTATTATGATATATTCTCTCGAATATTATTTCAATTGCTACCCTCCTCAGTCCTTGCAACATTAACTCACCAGTGGTCTTTGCCACTTCGTAGGAACCTGTCGCAGCTGGGACAAACCGGTTTAAACCAGCATACGAGACGCACCGACAGCCCGGCGTGGCATATTTGGCAGGCCCTTCCCCGCATTCAAGAAATTGGCTCACTGTAAATGGGCATGCGATGTTTCAAGAAGGTAAAATGCGGTTCAAAGAAACGTGCATGAATACATCGAGTTTATAACTGACGGAGAGCTGTTTGAAGCTGCTGAATAAGTCTTATTCCTTGATATACAGAAGAATAGGCTGTACTCGAAGAAAGGGAAAAAGTAACTTTAGGAGGACGCATCTCAGAACGTTATCTTCATCGCTTGATTGGCCGCACCATCTCGTTTGCATTGATCCGAGTACGTAAGTGAACATTTCGAAAAGGCCGGGGAAGAGTGAACGCTGTCATTAGGGGATTATGTCTGCCCTATGTAGCTGGAGGGCGTTCACGTCTCGAGTGCAGTGTCGTTTGTCAATGTTTGCGATTCAATCAATCATGCCCTCTGTGCATGTGTGACGTGTGTGTGTGTGTTGTGTGTGCGTGTGTGAGTGTAGTTATTTTGTTCATGACCGGAGCCCGCGGTGCCATACATTTGAATGCATGGGCCCCTTCACAGCTGCCAGCCGCTATATAGGGTAATTTATGTGGCCTGGAATAATTAAATAAAAGTGTTATCTCCAAATGATTCATAGGCACGCCTTCGATCGATCCATAGGCCTATTTTCATGAATTTGACTTAAAGAAATGTCCGTTCTTTTCTGACTGGGGCTCATTTGGGTGAGGCGAATTGGCCATCACTGCCACTGCATAATATTCTCTACGATGTTTTTGTTTGTTAGAGATCAGCTGCCCGATTCATGCGTGAATGAAACGGAAGTTCGGGGGGGGGGGGGGGGAGCGTGCACTAGGACTTGGCCTCGTATACATCACGCATCCGCCTTGTGTAGGCAGGCCTATCGTGACGGGACCTATCCTTGACCTTTTGCAGGGCAAGTGAAGCTCGATTTTGGTATAGATTTTTGACATCTAGCTGCGGCCGTAAACGTAGGCTCCTATATTGCATGCACCAACTTCGTCCAACTTTTGTAACGGAGTTCATAATTTATGAATGCAGAAAAATAGAAGAAAGCCTAAAATAAATGGGGACAAATAATATATAGAAAAAGTTGAAATTGGCAAATGTTTGGTTGATTTTATGATCATCACGGGTACTCTCCTGTTTGTCGTGTAAGATATTATTAAAAGGAAATCAAACCTTAAAGAAAAATTCTCTTAGTAGAAGCGGCAGAGAAGCAGAGCGGAAGTTCTAACAAAATCGGACAAATTGTTATCACTTTAATGGGAACCTCAAATTGGCTGAATGAACGGTTGTGTCACTGTTCGTGATGCAGTGCGGGGCAACTTTCCCATTTGCTCCAACAAACAAAATGACTTTATAACATTCGCCCCTTAAAATGTATGATTCAGGAGGGTTTATAATATTCTATCCGTGATACATTTTGAGTAGTATACTATACGTACCCGGCGCAGGGAGAAGACACTCGCGATAAAAAAAAACAGTATACACGTACGACAAACGGGAGAGTTGTCCGTGACTACGTTATTAATCCACTGACAAAATTGTAATTTTGAAATTTGCGTATAATATATCCCATATTTCAAACATTCATAACGCTCTTATCATTCGTCCACATTTATTTCATTTTTTGTTGTTGCTTGAGCTTATTACAAACTAAGGTTCGATCTTACCTTATTTTATGACTTGCATAAGGACCTTACCCCTTTGGGCACTATAGGGCAGGTCCAAGCTATTGTCCCCTCTGGGGGTCAAATTTCATCTTTATATATATTTAACAAACTATACCTCATTTTAAAGCTGAAACTATGAATTTTATGAATCTGATAAAAAAAATAAAAAATTATCATAATACGAAGAGTGCCAAGGTCACGAACTTCAATTTTTATTAATTAGCGTGACGTACGGGACATTACATTTTTATTTTTGTATCTTGTTTGAATTATTTGTTTAAAATTAAATATCTCAGGAATTGCAGACCATCATGCTAGAAAATAGGAAAAAAATATAAAAACTTTCAAAATTGATTAATTATGCAAATGAGGTAGGTTCCAAAGTGTGATGTCCCGTACGTCACAATTTGATCATAATTTGTTTAATTTTAATTATGAAAATAATTTTTTTTTTTAAAGATATTCTAGGAAGTTCTAATTTAGATAAATACCTAACAAAAATAGGTTTAACAAAAATTACAAAAATTCTGTGTTGATTACATAATCAAATTAAGAAATGTGACGTACGGGACAAGTGTGTGACGTACGGGACAACCCCATGTAAAACCAATGCAAGATGTGAAAAAGGAAATGACCAAAAGGAGAATATATACTATGTTAGGAAACTTGTTGTATACAGGGATATATGAACATTCCAACTGGGTCCCTTCTAGGAATTTACTTGTTTGTACTGAATTTGATGTAATTAGTCTTTAAGCCAGACCCCTGGTATTATCAACTTTGGTATTTTGCCAGTTGATGTCCCCAACATTGGCAGGATGCTAAATATGTAAATCATAATAGTGTACTAGTTCCTGGAATGAGTCTAATGAAATTTTATGGTAGTAGATGCACCAGAAGCTGGCTTTTACAACTCATAGATGCTGCAGGTAAGAATCTTAGCACATGTACTTTTTGGAATTTTGATCTCCTAAAAACTAAATCATAACTTTTAAGGAAGGATAGCCTTTTTGAGTATTTCACACTCTCACCCACTTAAGACTTTTAACACTTTTACACCCATGCATTTTTGTTGATTTTGCTTTAATCTTTTGAATTGTGGAAAAGGTCACACAAACCTTTAGGGTTTTAATTTCTTATATCTGGTGGTGTTAATAAGATGTCTTTAATCAAGACACAATACATTCAAGATTTATATTTTTGTATCCATCTTTCACAAACATGTAGGCTACATTAATGTACATCAAAATTCTTGAATATATGACAGCAACATACATGTTCTAATCTGTGATAAAAAGATTTTAAAAAGACAATATGTTCAGCATTATCTTTGAATTCCTTCAAAATTCTATGATATTACTATCAAGTAATTCGAACAAGCTATGAAGAAAAGACTTCATATTTTTAATGTATCTTTGTTCACAAACACTTAAGCATATGATGTGCCGAGTGTGCCCCTGTGTTTCAAACAAGTTTAAATAAAAGTTTTCAAGTTCAAGTTCATCTTCTTCATTAATTGTTATTTAAAAACATTTTGCAATGTTGAATAGAATGGATAAAAGAAATGAGAAAAGAAGCATGACTGCACATGATAGATGGGTAAATGGAATAAAAATGGTAATATAGTGTGTATAAATATATATTAATTCAATTTGTTTTCTTTGTTAAAGTAATATTTGTATTGATTTACCCCATAAATTAACACAGAGGATATTAAGTGATGGTCAGAGGATCTAATTGGGTTCTAAAACACTCTAATTGTCACTGATTTAAGTTAAAATTGTTCACATTTAACAAATTTTGACGAAAATTTTTCATTTCAATGCATTTTCCCATAGGGAAAAGTTGTCCCGTACGTCACGTGTCCCGTACGTCACATACACACATTTATGTTTTGGTATATTACATAACAACGAAAGTTCAGAAAAATATGGTAATAGTTGTGATTAATGCTTGATTCCTTAATGAATTAAGATATCATTACTATAAATCTCATAACTTAATAAAATCAGAGAACTTTTATGATGAACTTATTTTTGAAAAAGTCAGAAATTCTCTGGTCCCGTACGTCACGCAGCACATTAATTACGTTAAAAATTAATTTATGAATTGGTCAGAACTAAAACTTTCCACAAATGAACTAGCCCATAATAGCCACAGACTCATACCAAAAGATAGCCATATAAATAATGTCATCCATTGTTTTTTCTTGTTTAAAGTCTCTGAATGTCCCGTACGTCACAAAGCAAATAGCTTGGACCTGCCCATTACCAAAAATGTATCATGGATAGCATTATGATATATATGATATATCTTCTAAAAAGAATAGACCCTCCTGAGTAATGCATTTTGAAAAAGAAAAACAAAATCACGTTTGGTAATAAATGAAAAAGTTGGCTGGTACTCCATCAAAGTGACATTACCTATTTAGCCAACTTGAAATGACCATGGTCTTAAAGTGATTACAAACAACTTGACAAAATTCACATCTTTCATATTTTCTGTCCGATTTCATTCAAGCTTTCCAACTAAATGAATGCCATATCTGGCAGATCTGAAATGAGTAACAATAGAATGATTGAGATCCCTCGATTCATTGTCTTTGGAGATTCCAAGCCGCCAAGGTATTGACAGAGCCAGGTCATTGAGAGATATAATGTAATTTTGAAGTAGGCCTATAATCATGATGTGCAGTTTATTTTAAGAATTGAAGAGCACAATTAAGGGCTAAATGTGCAGTCGTAGTGAAATCATTTTAACAACTCAAAGCATGCAACCCTGCCTCAGAATACGCATCCAAATCGTTATCTTGATATCTCAAAAAGCAACTTGAGGTATGGATGAAATTTTAAACTTGGCAAGTGAATGTATCACCATAGGAGACGATCTGATGAGATTTTGGGGTAAGGAGGTCAAAGGTCTTTAATGAAATAACAGGCTTTAGCCTCGTCATCGCGATATCTCAAGAACCACTTGAGTTTTGAACGTCAAACTTGGTGATAGTATCAGGATATATACACGAGCTGATAAGGTCTTTATGGCAATTAAATATAGGTAAAAGGTTTTTTAAAAAGTTCTAATTCCATGAAATTCTGGGTATTAAAGGTGGTGTAGCATGGCAAATACTGGTAAATGCCATCTACGAGTTCTTTGAGACAACTTCACGTAAACGAATGGATTTGAGTAACGGTTAGCGCGTTAGCGTTCGCGAAACAGACCGAAGTTCTCCTCACGCTTAGGTTTCGCGTATGTTGCACGCACGTGACTACTGCGGTCGGATCGTCCGTATATACCCGATTGGCACTCAGTCAGGCCACGGGAAAGAGACACGTAGCCTCGCCATGCTACACCCCCTTTAAGTTAACCTTCATAATGGGTAACGCATGATCGTAAAACGGAGGCGAAAAGGAACCCCTATAAATGAGATCCTTTATGCCTAAAAACGAGTACAAACTGTGCTCTATATTAAGGTTGCTCTATTTTGGCATACCAAGTTGGCACACATATTCGCGATTTGTAAGTTCCTTTTCAAAATAAAGTACCCTTTCAGTTTCGTGAAATTTCTTGTTCTGTGAAACAATTTTCTTCTTTCATTCCGCGTACATTTTAATATTTCTAAACATCCCCGAAAATATCAAAGTCAAATTGAACTGACAAACCGGGGGACGTAACGTTTAAATTATTAGAGTTATTTGATCTGAGGGTAGAGGGGATGTTGTTGTTTTACTTTTCATGGCGTGTATCATCCATTTATGAATATTTACGCCGAATTCAAGTTGCATTAACAAAATTAAATGGAAGCGAAAAAAGAGAAGGGAAAACAAAAATCGATGCTGTTCAAATTTTCGCATTTTGCTGAGATTCGCAGAAAGGCTGTCTACATAAAATCATTGATGATATTTTATGTAATAGCCCGATTAAAGGGACAAGGTAACATTGTTCAGATGAAAGAAAATGGTGCTAACCTAGTGGCTATAATGCTAGATGTACAATTAAAAATAATCTGAAAGTTTGAGTAAAAACAGACAATAATAATAATGATAACATGTGGGGAAAAATGATCTAATCGATTCCTGAATTCTCCCAACTACTTTATTTTTATTTAATTACATTTAAAGGGAATGTGAATCGTCACAAAGCAATGAATTGGCTTTAAATACCATTCCAAAAATTTAATTGTGGACAGATTTTTAAAAAGCTTGTTTGATGTCTTATTTTCATGGAAAAACGGTTGTTCAAATTCAGAAATTGGTTGGGAGAATTTACTGTCAGAGGATGTTGCACGTAAAGCGATGCTTTCAACGAAAATCATAAATATCTTTGTGGTTTGAGAATTTTTTCAGGATTTTGTTTACATGTTAGAGGGTGATCGAGTACGGTAGAAGGAATATAATAAGTAACATTTTATACAAAGATTATGCAGTTTTTTCATCAACCTTCAACAGTACTACCGGTTTACTTCAATCTCCATATTATTTCAAGAGAACTCTTTGAGCCATGTAATCCAAACCTAGTAACAATGTGTAGCCTTCCCCCTTCTAGGGATGAACTACGCACCGATAAAGAACTTGGGGTAAGTAAGTCAAAGGTCAAACAGTGATAAATATGGGTTTTCACTCATAAAAACCTGGATATAAATGAACTATACTGACAGCATCGTATACGTATAGAGGTAAAGACAACTGAGTTTGGAGACAGGTCGGAGTTATTGTGGTGGGAAACATGCTTGGGGTTGTGTGGTAGATGATGATGTGTAGGTGTCGATTCGTGACATGAAAGAACTCTTTGAGCCATGTAATCCAAACTTAGTAACAATGTGTAGCCTTCCCCTTTCTAGGGATGAACTACGCACCGATAAAGAACTTGGGGTAAGTAAGTCAAAGGTCATCCAGTGATAAGTATGAGTTTTCAGTCTTTAATACGAATCAAAGTCTTATAAAAACCTGGATATAAATGAACTATACTGACATCGTATACGTATAGAGGTAAAGACAACCGAGTTTGGAGAAAGGTCAGAGTTATTGTGGCGGGAAACATGGTTGGGGTTCTGTGGTAGGTGATGATGTGTAGGTGTCGATTCGTGACATGAACGATTAAAGGTACCACTCAAAACCAGTTGTTAATGGTTAATTTTACATACTGTAGAAATCGTCATGCCAGACAAACTTTCTGCTCCAAAAGTCCAAAAGAAACTAAAAAAGGGGGCCCAAAATTGCCATGATCAAATGAAAGAGGCAACACTTCAAACTAATTGTAACTAATTAGATTAATAATAATAATAACTTACATTTAACAAACGCTTAATACAATGGGAAGAGGTGCAAAATTATTTGTGAGCGTTATCATAGTTCTATGCAGTTTAATATCTCATGATGATTTTGAAACAAAAGCAATCCAAGAAACGATTTCTGAATTGTAGCGACAATCGTTCGCCTTTGCTGCTCTTTAATACCATACTGTGACACGTAGTATTAATTAATTTTTCCATGACTCGTGATAAATTCGTTTAACAGTTGATTCCCCCCGGTTGATTCTATTGTTCGGATTATTTGGCGAGGAGAGATTGAAGTGAACGCTCTCGCGCTTAATGACATTGTATTATTATTCTTATTTGTTCATCGTCTCTACAGTGCTCTTTGAATAAAAAAACCTATTATTGTTAGGCTACCTGAAAGAAATAATTGTTAAGAAATGTTTGGTTGCACCTTGTAGATTATGATGATATGTTTGATCTAGTTTTCAATAACAAGATCAAACACATGATAATAATTTACTGGGTGCAAGCCAAAAAGTTTTGTATAACAATAAACAAAAATGAGGTGCTATTCAATGGGGTGTACACAGTACCGGTTGTGATAAATTAAAGAAAACTGACTTTGAACCCGGGCCATAGGCTACCCCTCTCTCTCTCTCTCTCTCTCTCTCTTGTCATTGCCCTTCTTTTCCCTAGCTTATTTCCTTCTTTGCCACGGAGTATGTACATGTATTGTGCATGTGTGTGCCTCGATCATAGAGAAAATATTTACTGATATAACTGAAATGATTGTTCTCCTTCCCCTTGTTCTTCATCTTGGAAGTAGTTTGCTTAATTTCAAATGATTACTCTCTGTTTGCTAGGACCATCGGATATAATAATCTGTCAGGGTGCCATTAGGAGCGCTGGGCCGTTGTAATGAAACGAATCAAGAAAATATTGGAATTTAGGGAATATGATTTTTCAACAAAATAAAACAATGGTAAGTATCTGTTTTATTATGATTAAAATTTGAATCATTTCAAGTAACACAATATTTTCAAGTATTTTGCATTACCTCAAAAACGACGTCAAAAGTAACAGAAGATCGTGTCTTGGCTGGTTTGTTATTAGTTCCGTATTGGATATGATGTATCTTTCAGAGCGCCATTCGCCCCCTTTGAAATTTTGCAGTGATATTCCGAGTTGCAATACGCAAGTGCCCCTCGGAGCCAGATTTTAAAAACCTGTCAAGATGGCAATTTTGGCACCATTTTATACTCTGCGTGATTGTGCTAAGTATGGACGGCTGCTTGTGCCACAGCACGCGTCATGACGTGCTCATCATGCACCCAAATCCCATTGCATGGTTTTGCACGCATTGCTTGAGAGCCCTTTCTAGTTCCCTTTCTCTATCCAAATTTCTTTCAAACTTCGTAGGCGTATACATCCTAGTAAGGTCACTGATTTCTCCGTTTTCGTCCAGGCGCCATTTTGTACGTTTCTGGTCCGTTTTAAGGCATTTCTTTCTTCCTATCTCCACTATCCTAGATCGTACAGACTTCTAACAAATTCCTCTAGCTAGTCCAAGAGATGTTCTATCATCTGCGACGTATAAGCTGACCTTCAAAATACCATCTTCGTGCTCAACATTCAAATCTGAAACCGACTCCGTCAAAAATCTAAAAATTCTTGAAAAAATGACCCCTAATAATCTTAAACTGTCATAACTTTCTCATTTAAATTCCGTTTTGTCTCAATTTCTGGGATTATCTTTATCTCATAACTGCACATAGCCAAGCCAAATGTCAAGCTCACATGACTATGCAAGAACTAAATGTTGCCCTGTAAACTTCCGGGAATCGGCTTTCTTTCTGAGGCCGTAGCCCTATCGTTTCTGGCTAAACCTGTACCCTTTTTTGGATTTAGATACTTAAAGATATGCCTTATTTCGGCCAAATAAAAAAATTAATATACCCTAACGCCGACCGACTTTGCGAGAATTGCCCTCCAAATATGCAGATTTCAAGAAAATTGTGAAATAAATTCAACTTGCTCTCAAATAACGATCCTTATACCTACGTCAATGAAACTTTCCAGACACATGTACCCATACACGTGACTACGTGTCTGCCAAGTTTGGTAAGATTTGATGACGTCAGCGCAAAGTTATCGCCCAAAATGATGATTTTACTATGCATTACGTAGCAGCCCGTTAAATGCGTTCTGTACATTGCGCGCAGATGATAATGGTGGCAAACTAACCGGAATGATACCGAATATGGTATATGTTCACGAAGAAAATTTTGAGTAAATCGCATTTGAACAAGGGTCACTAACTCACTATACGAATTCAGCCGAGTTTTTTTTTTCAGACTGCTTTTCACCCCCTTCCCATTCTTAAAGGTAAAGACCAGTATTGGAAACACCCCCCTCTCAAGAAAATACAAATTGGAAGCTCTTATTACCAACCATGTGTTTTGACTAAGACGTGATCATACAAATTTTGCCGAGAAACCGCCTACTAATGGATATATTTGGTAAATTATTATATCTATTTTGACCTGATAGATATAACGCACGTGTCGCGCACGTGTATGTGTGTGTGTGTATGTGGGGGGGGGGGGGGGGTATAGCCTACATATACATCTTCCTGTGTACAGTGCTTGTAGCTTTATCAAGACTGGGCCAAATTTCTTAAATTTTGATGATTCCAGAACCTTGCAGTATACACCAATATTTATATGCTAGATAATCAAACTTTTCTGATCGATTCCACAACGTTTCTTTTCACAATGCAATCTAATGACCATAACTGGTCTTTATCTTTAAAAGTCGATTTGTGCACTCTCACAAACAATGCATCCTGTTCATCCAAGCGTGAACACATAACACACAAAATGAAACTAAATGATTCGGGATAAAACACTCGTTAATAAGATGTATACTATTACTAATTTACTGTTCATTGATGATTTTTAAAATAATGAGCAATTTTCTAGGTGTAAACTTTCTTTTGAATCACACTGTATAAGATTTAGAGAATAACGACCAGCATCAATACTGCTCTAAGAAAAGCAGAGTTTAACGAAAATTTTCTAATTATGTTACAGAGCACTTGTAACTTTTTTATTCTCAAGGGGTCTATAAAATACAAGCCATACTTTTTTAATAGACTCCTGCACTACATTTTACCACTGTGCCAATCTTAAATGATTTATTTAAATAATTGTATAATCATTTGTAAGATGTTTGGTTAATATTATGTTATTGAATTTGTATATATTTCATATTTGTTATATCATGTGGAAAAAAATAAGATACCTTGAAACCTTGAAATATCCAAGGAACAATTGTCATTAGTTTCCCCTCGAAATTAACTCGGTGGGCAGAGAGTTTAAAAAAGATATGTGGGAAAATTCAAGCTATTTGCTTCCAGGATGAATGGATGACAAATTTGTCAACTTTGTGCATAGGAGTTGAGTTAGGTCAGAGGTGGCGTTTGAAAGATAAAATATTGAAATTTCTAGAATCAATAAAAGAAAATTGAAATATCTACTATGTTGTAAGTAATCACAGGTTCCGGACGGGTCAGGGGATTTCTTGTAAGTCAGGGAATTTGTCAATTTCTTCTGGAAAGTCATGGAAAATCATTTATTCAAGATATTTTGTTACGGTTAGCGAATTCGCGATTGGACTTGCCCTGCGTGCATGGCACTCAGATCAATTTCACTTTGTAAATCAGCATCTCACGTGACCAATGAGTCATGGAAATTTACATTTTTCTGCTCTGGAAAGTCAGGAAAAGTCAGTGAATTTGAAAATGTGTAAATCCATGAACCCTATACAAACAAGAGATACAAGGAGAAAAAGCACAAAAATAGAATGTCTCGAAATGGAAAAACAAAAACTAAATATTAAAAATATATCATCTAACATGGAAGTTATCTTTAGAAGAAAAAAAAGTATAGATATATATTTTCGTAACCACACATCTATTTACACCCCCCCCCTCAATATTGATTTTCCACGGGTCGTGCTAGTAAGATATGTTGTGTACCATATTAGTAGGGAGATGGGATTTTCACGTGAACTAGAAACACATTTATTATCACGTCTATAAAGCGCGTTTTCAAATGATTGTGCGTTTATGCTTCCTCAGAAACCGTCTTCTTGGAGAAACGCCGATCCAAAACGCACGTTTTTGTGAGTTTACGATCGGCGTTTACGATCGGCGTTTTATCGGTGATTATACGAAATGAGAAAGGACGCAACTGTGTTTTGAACTAAATGCGTAACAAAAGCCTCATTATAGGGATATGGGTATGAAAAGTAAAGGTATGAGCCCGGGTAAAGGAGTTAAACCAAAGAGAATTATAGCTGTCCTTCCACTCTCGAAAGAAGGCTTCCTGCTTAAAAGGACATCCCGTCACATTATACTCATAAATAAACAGCCTATTTAGTACTGGTAATAACGGAATGTATATAGGTGGAGACATAATTATTGCAGATGCCGTCGCATTTACATTGTTGGATAATACATACGGCACATTTGTTTTTTAAAATCTTATCTGACCATTAATTGCTTCTGAAATCACACTTATTGGTGCACGCAGCGGGAACAGAGCGATAAAATAGGCTATGGGAAATATCACACTTGTAAAATTATGATTAAAGCACCAACTTTGGCACACAAATAAACGGATTTGCTGGGCTTAGAATTATAGAAAGGCCTTTCTCAGTTTCTGCCCCCAAAGGATCTTGGTAAATAGCCGCCATAGAACCACCTTTCAATATTGTTGAAACAAAGATAGGGCCTATTGTAAAATGTTAAGAGATAACCTGTTAATTATGTTGAGTTCAGCTTTAAATGCTTTAGAGTTGAAACGTTACCGGAAATGGACAAGAAGTGGAAGTCATGTTCTCATTGATTTAAAAACTGAATACTTTAGGCCCGTGAACTAGTAAGAAATGTTTGTTTTTTTGTTAACGAAGTTTGGCAAGTAAACAAGTTGATTTGTCATTTTGTCAGGCTTCGTCGCATTCATAACGGTAACAAGAACGACCCCGTAAATGATCAAGAATCCGTCGCTTTGGAATCTGTGTTAAATGGTAATCCGATCCCTGTAATAATTTTATTTGAATTAAAGATAAAGACCAGTTATGGTCATGCGATTGCATTGTGAAAGAAACGTTGTGGAATCGATCAGAATGGGTTGATCATCTAGCATATAAATATTGGTGTGAACTGTAAGGTTCTGGAATCATCAAAACGATAAGAAATTTGGCCCAGTCTTCGTAAAGTTACAAGCACTGTACACAGAAAGATGTATATGGGACTACGCGACAGTGCGCGATATCTATCAGGTCCAAGTAGATATAATAATTTACCAAATATATCAATTAGTAGGCGGTTTCTCGACAAAATTTGTATCATCACGTTTTAGTCAAAACATATTCTTTCACATGGTTGGTAATAGGAGCTTCCATTTCATTTTTTGAGAGGGGGGCGTTTCCAAAACTGATCTTTACCTTTAAAGCTGAAAATCAGAGAAACAGAATGGCAAAAGAATTAATATAAATCGGACCTGTAATAAGTAAGTTATGAATGTTTGACATGAGATCATGACAGCTATGCTAATATCAAATTAGTAATTCTTTTAATCGGATTGTGACGTGACCGATAACTCTTCCGTTTTGTCGTCTAACAAAATATCACCTTGAATATCTATTTTTCTCTCAAGTGCCTAAACTATTTGGGCAATACTCAACATATATTACGAGAAAAGGCAATCCCGAGTCACTACATATTGCCAAAATAAATGAAATTTCTACCATTTTGTGTGTAGGAACAAGAGTTGTCCGGTACTACATGCATCGCTTTTTCCCATGCGTATACAGTGATTACAACTTTTTTAAAATTCATAACCGTTTTTTGTCTTCAGATTTCGTTAAACTTCTAACCGTCTGCATGCTTCTCTGATTTCTTTTTTGTTGCTTTCTTTTACAGTTGTTTGTTATCGAGGCCGGATTTCCCTTTAAACATGTTTTGCGGTTTAGATTGAGGGATAAAGGTCACACCGAAAACAAGCGGAAGCCCTCGCGTCGGCAGGTTCGCAACATGTTCGGTACTTGTTGTTTTGCCCGAAGAATCGTGTTCTGCATGAAATAATGCGCCGTTCTTAAAGGTACTATGTCCCCTTTTGCAGGCCCTAAAAATGTAAAGGTTAAATTTCAATGGCATTTGAAAGATAAGACTGATTAAGAACTTCCTTCAAAAACGAAAGGGCTGGATATTTGTCTTTTTGTGGGAAAATAACGACGAAATCGACATATGTAAAAAGTTTGAGTTTCAGACCCTTGTACGGAATGGTCGTATGTTTTGTGCTGCACAAAGATTCAATCAGTTTAATTTTGGCCATTACAAGAAGTGGGTTGTTGATGTAGACAAATGCTGCATGTACCTGTTACAGCTCATTTTATGTATTTTATTACCAAAGAAAAAAGAATTCAGTCAGTCACTCAATAGTGTCTGACAGTGAAGTCTAGAAAGTAAACGGGTTTCCTTGCATGATTTGAATACTAGGACGTTGCTAACGTTTGCAGTTTCACAGATATGAATACACGTGCTTTAAAGGGCAATACAGCCTTTGTAATAAGTTTATTTTGTACGAAAGCAGAAAAATAAGAGAAACAGAATGGCAAAAGATTGAAATAGACCAGACCAATGATAGGAAAGTTATGGGTGTTGAAAAAACGATATCTCTAAAGCTGTGCGAATCTCATTTGGCAATTTGGTCACTGGATTGTGACGTAGTCACATACAACTTTCCCGTTCGTCGTGAAAAGAATTATCATAAATTTTTGTTTTCCTCCTAAGCGCCTTCTCCCTTGGGGCACTACTCCAAATGTAAAATCATAGTTGATTACTTATTATTAAAGAGACTCCAAAGTCATAGTTTTATTTCATTTTAACATTTAAGTCATTTTGTGTGTCGGAAGAAATGGTATAGTTGTCCGGCAGTACGTCGCAGTGAAAAGGCCAATTTAGCTAATTTGAATTTGAACAGGTGTTGTAATCACCATGACTAGTCTTCAGTTTTATGACCAACATGTCTCGTGTAATGCTCTGCTAACGCTCATCGTAATCGCAGTTCCACGGTGTACTGTTTATGCTCATTTCTCTGGCTCCTCCAGGCATGATTCTCCTGGCTGAGAGCCAGAATCATGCCTGGAGGAGCCAGAGAAGTGCAGTGCAGAGTCTGCAGCTTGATTCGCACACCTGCACTGCGCATGCTACGTTGACCCCATTTAAACGCGTTTACAAATGATTGTGCGTTTATGCTTCCCCAGAATCGCCGATCGTAAACGCACCTTTTTGTGAGTTTACGATCGCCGTTTTTCGGTGATTCTACAAAAATGAGAAAGGACGCAACCGTGTTTTGAACTAAACGCGTAACAGATGCCTCATTCTGGCCAGAAAAAGTTGAGCATAAACGTACCCTTAGTGATCTTACATTTCCCTCACCCTCAACGAGACTGTGTGCGAGACTTGTACACCCATAAAACGTCGAATTGTGACATTTTGGGCGCGTTTATCAAGGCTTGCCACTAGATTATGTACATATCGTACCCCACTATTGAACCCCACTATCATACCCCACTATACGATTCAAAATAAAGGCCTTGTGTCTGCCCAGCTGTTTTGACCCGGGAAGCAGACAGTTTCTCGGAGGTCAACTTCACACACATGCTTGTACACAACACCTGGGTGGTCCTATTTGTATGTGAGGTTTAAAACAGCTTTGCGTTTATCGATCTCTCAGAAACGTGATTCTGGCTGTATGTCACATTCAAAACACACCTTTTTGCGTCTTTAGATTATGCCCATATCTAAAGCCCTTTAAAAAAGGCTTTGCGTTTATCAACTTCTAAATTTGCCTGAAAGACGTTTGAGAAACCTGATTCTAGCCAAAAATTTGGTAGATAAACGCAACCGTAGACTACACATGGAAACTGACGTCCATCTCGTACCACTAATCCAAACCCACCTAACCCCGTAGGCCTACTTAAAGGGAAATCAAAACCAAAATAGACATCTACTCTTAAAGAAAGCAGAAAAATCAGGGTCACCAATTAATAAAAGTTTCAATTAAATCTGACTTAATATAAGAAAGTTATGATTTTTTTAAAGTTGTAATTCACTATTCGTATGGGCACTTCAAATTAGCTCAAGCGGTAATGTCAATGTGATATATGCCGGACTATTTTCTCATGTGTTCCAACATAATTTACAATTTCTAAAATGTAATAAAAAAAAAAAGATAGTGGCACAGAGGGGTCTTTTCTTTTTAGAGGACCTATAATAATATGCTATCTATAATATTTTTTGAGTAGTGCCCCAAGGAAGAAGGAACTGAAGAGAAAAACATATGTTAGTGATATTTTGTACACGGCAAATGGGAGAGTAATCCACGTCCGACGTCACAATCCACTGACCAGACTACCAATTTGAACTTCGCATAGACTTTGTGATCTCATATTTCAAATATTCATAATTTCCTTACTATTGATCCGATTCATTTCAAACTTTTGCCACCCTATTTCTGTTATTTTTCTGCATTTATACAAATATTTAGCTTTTATATAGCGCTAAATACAAATGTCTCTAAGCGCTTTATAAATATACTGTTACCTCGGTCATTGGATCCAGTGCTTGCTCACATACACACTGTGTGCACAGTCTCCACTCCCTGGGGAGCATTCCAGCCAGGCGTTACATGACGCCCAAAAACTGTTTGACCAACAATGACGGTCGCATCCTACCGGGTACCCATTTAACACCTGGGTTGAGAGTAGCAAGTGCAGGTTAATATATTGCCAAAGGATATAGTGCCGTGTCGGGATTCAAATCAACTCATTATTCAATTTTAATTCAATTCAAAAAAGGTTTTTATTATAGCACAAACATGGTTCATACAAATACAATTTTACATGAAAGACAGCGATAGCTGGAATATTCATGTTTACATGATAGGCACAATAGATCACAATGTTAAAGATATACATGTAAAAAACTAGCGATATAAAAAATAAGACTTAGATTCTGTAACTAAAAACCATAAACACATCGTCGAAGTTTCCAGAAATACAACAAAAACATGAGATGTTATTGTTAACAAAGTCGTTACAAGCATGGTAAAAAGATTAAGATACTTTATCTACATTTTAAACAGCCGACTCGGGGGAGGAGACAAACTCTTAGTATACCTGCAATAACGATAAAAGTAAAAAAAATAAAACAAGTTTTTTAACTTTTGTTGAGTATTATCAACTAAAAATGACAGTGGGTTATTTTTTTTGGATATATTCTTGTTTTGAAATTAAAATTGTTGATAAGAGTTCGGATTGCCCTTTAAAGGTTATGCTAAGTTTTGGGAAATTTTGAAAAATTAGATGAATAGTAATTACAATTTTGATATATTTGGTTGCCCCTGTGGATGTCTTATACGCACCAGATCATTTTTGCTTTCGAGAAATTGAATAATCAAAAATTTACCGTGCATGGGGTTTCATATATTTCAAATAGCGCCTAAGGCCATTCCATGAAAATATCAGAATATGCAGTTACATATAATTTCCAAACGGGATTAGCAAATCGGTCGATTGTAGTCAAGAAACATTGTTTTAAAGCTAGAGTAATATCATTCTTGAGAGGGAGCTATACTACATGAAGAGTTTATCATTTACAATTTTATCACTTTACAGACTCTATTTCAACCGCGACAACGATCATGGAATATTGTCAAATCGCATATGCTTTGAATGTGTTCATTTAAACCAAATTCATGACCCCATACCAAAACCTTGTATTACCTTTAACCCTAACTTTGAAACCCAAACTAAACCCTATTTGCAACCCTGTCTCTATCTTTCATGCGAGTCCGGGATAAATGTCCCGGAGCATTAGCATATTATGAATGCTGAACGATCAGTCTTCCCCATGTTTGGATTTAAATTAGGTATCACTATGAACATGACGGACAAAGAAAGAGGACAACATATACAGTTCCTCATATAGACAAAGGAACATCCCTTCACTGCTATTATGTAAACATGTGTAGAACAGGTGTCACATGCATATTCACCTGTTCTACACATTTTTACATAATAGCAGTGAAGGGATGTTCCTTTGTCTACCACAGCAATTGTTGAGGGTATAATGAGGAACTGTATATCTTGTCCTCTTTCTTTGTCCGTCATGTTCATAGTGTATATGCCTAGCCTCTTGTCGATGGCCCTGACGCTGTTGGATTCCGTAAATCATGGCGAGCGAAGCGAGCCAGAGAACCGAGGCGCTTGCGCTGAGGGCCTCTTAACAAGTGTTCTGCATTTCTTATGTTTTTCATTGTTTGGCGAATATTCCGACCCAACCGAAGTCCGGTGAAAATCGTCCAATCAGAGAGAACTACTATGACGTAATATCTACCGCTCTGTGTGGATTTCCTCCGTGAGAGTGAAACTGGCCGCCTTTCTCCCGGGGCTTTGTTGGGAAATCGCTGCGGTGGTTACATTATTAACGCATAGACCTACATGCATAATTCAGTAGGAATCGGGTCTCATGGATATATAATTCAGATAATTTGTTAAGAGGCCCGATTCCAACAGCGCCAGGGCCATCCACAAGAGGCTAATATATGCCCTACTCCAAAATCGAAACGTAATGGCAGATTGCTCTGAAAGAAAGCAGGAAAATCAGAGAAGCAGACTGCACGATAGCAACTACTTCCAAACATTAAACGCACGAGTGCGCACTCGCAAAGTACAATGTATAGTACTCGCATGGAACCCAAGTCGGACGTGCGAGCCATATTCGTGGGTTTGATGTTATTAGAGGGTCAATTATTTGTAATCAACATTTTTTTTAACCCGAAATTTAATTTTTGGTGAAATCTAATTTCTTCCCTCAAATTATTTTACTTTTCCTGAAAATTTTTGATCTCGAATTTTTTTCGTCAATTTTTTTGTCTCCCTTTCTTTCCTAAAAGTGTTCTTGTCCTCGGAAAAAAAATTTAGGCCCAAAAAAAAACGGACCTCCCCTAAATTTACAAACCAAGGCTATCTAATATAACATATATTGACTGGCAGGGGTATATATATAACATTCTTCGGACCTGAAAATATAACTCCCTTCAGCGGTCCAAAGAATTTAATACACCCCTTTGACAAGAAATGTCCAAAGGAGAAATTAATAAAAAAAATTGTACACATCCAACTGGAGAGTTGTTCATGACTACATACTGACTAAATAGCCAATTTGATTTTCGCATAGATAGCGATCGTATATTTCAAACATTGATAACTCATATTTTTTCTTCTTCTAACTTTCGCCATTCTGTTTATTTTTCTGTTTTCAAAGGTTGGGGTGCCCTTTTATTGTGCATGTAGATCGAGATAGGCGTAAGAGCCCCAAAGTGTTCAGACGTTGGGTAAAAAGTGCCGTTAAAGGTACTATGTCCCTTTTGCAGCCAACCTCAAATTCTGTAGAACTTTGCAGGAATCATGAATATGTCATGTATGTCCTATCTGTGAAATTTGAACGTTAGCAGTGTCCTAATATTCAAATTATGCGGGAAACCCGTTTACTTGCTAGACTTCACTGTCAGACACTTCAAACAGGTCGAGGGTGTGAACTAATTAAAAAGGTAAGACAATGATTAAAGTGATTAAAGGGTGAGCATTAGGTATTAAATGCATTGTTAAACAAGTTGAACAAATCTGAGATGCATGGCCCTACGTATTATCAGTGTCTGTGATAAAGTGTAAATATTAATTGAAGCCCTTAACAAATCACGCTTTAAAATGATCAAGAAGTGCCTCAAGAAATAAAAATCTTTGAGTCACCGGTTTTACCATGCTCGTTTCCCCCTATAGACTTTAGTTTTTTTGTTTAACCCGTTGGGAACACAGTCTTGACATTTCGACGATCGGCTTGTACAAGTCATGGGACTCCTGAGTGACCTAAAGGTTTATCATTATAATTGCAGCATGAGCTAAATCCAGGATTTTGTTGAGAATCTGAGGCAAAGATACCCAATCCCTTTAAGACCTGTAAGTCGTGCGATTTTAGTCTACACTTTTGGATCAATAATGCCCTTTAGCGTGTCATATAGGCAGCGGTGAATGCGACGACGATCTCTGGACAGGCAGTACAAACAATGGCAAGATAGCAATAAGGCATGGTGTCAAAAACTATAATTAACAAACCTGTATGTCCCATTATATAAACTAGAAAAAAATAATTAGCCTGAGTCTTTACACGTAGAGCCCCTATAATATAGTGCCCATGCCATGCGAGAATCCACTCCGACGTCACGACATTTGAGAGCGTCAGAGTCTTCGTCAGTTCCTGACGTAATCCTACGTCAACAAAATGACGCCGCATGCATTAACCGTGGTCACAAGATCAGCAGTATATCGAGATGATTAGGCATACGATTTACGAAGGACAATAGTATTTACCTGATATCAAGTCGTGTTTCTGTCAGAATATCGTTGGCGTAATACAATTTTTTGATATCCTTTTTTTTTTGCTGTGCCTTCATGCCTGCGAGAGGAGAAATTTGGTTCACACAATGTATGCCATTCCCCCCTCCAGTTATGAAGCTTATAGTAAAACATTCACATTGTTTCCCTCCAACCGTAATACTATGCATACCTAAACGGCATTCCCCCCCGCATGGAAATTAGCTGCATGCACCCGAATTTGAACAATTTTGCTGATATTGCTTTTTCAAAAGCACCCACAGGACGCTGTCAATAATCCGCAGACCGCATCCGTCCTCCAACGATCACGTGATTTTAAAGAGGGTATACAAGCGGGAGCATGATGGAAAATTCCATTATTGGTAAACAGAGAGACAAGCACTGGGCAGACATAGTCCCCGTCGAATGAAAACCATTGCAGCTGTGGCGTGTAATTTTCTCAGAAACAAAGTGGCCGTACATTCACGACCAGATGTTTTGATTGAATATCCTAAAAATAATGTTAAATATTTGCCGTAAGGCCAATACTATAAAATGTCTACGAATTATGTGTACGAATTATTCTACATAATATATGTATTATGATAACGTCACTTTCCCTATTTAACACCCGTTTTGATAGCAGGTTTAATGGTATGAACACAAGTTTTTCAAATTATTTTTATTTATTAAAACATTATAAAAAAGAAAAAATAGGGCCGAAATGATCGAAATTCAAGACTAAAGAGTCGAGAGAATGGATCATCCTCCAGACATTAGAGTCTGTTCAAGGGGCCATCCCTCTATAAGGGCCATCTGCATGTTCTCACTTAAGAGAGAAATTTGTGTTGTTGAACCTGTCAAATGCCACTGTTTTTTCCCCTCCTTTTTTTGCGTTTTCTGACCGCCACAGCATATTTTTTTTTACCTGGTCCAAATTGGAGAGCTTTAAATTGGCCCCAAGCCAAACAGAAACACGAAAGTTTGATATCTGTTCATGAGGTTAGTCATAAAGGCCGAATTTAAATGATTTATGACTACTTAACGGCGACCATCGTGTAAATAAATGCGAAATATCTGATATTTAGATGAATTAAAGGCTACCCCACCTACCATCATAATCCATTAATGAATACCCAGACGCATGAAATATGATATGACTTGCAACTATCCCGAAACGGTATAGCTTTACCGTTTCGGGATAGCCATACGATGAAATTGTGTGTGTGTGTGTGTGTGTGTGTACGCTTACTATAAAGAAACGTATAAATGCGGGTCTGGGCATCGTTTCGAACTAGAACTCGATAACGAACCAAGGAATGTTTTGTGTGTGGGCGTATGGTCGAACTAGAATTACGATATAACTGGGCGGGGCTCAACGTGACCGCGAGCGAAAGGAGACCTGACCTCTCATTTCCGCTTCGGTTTCAGTAGCAAACTGCGCAACTATACGACGTTTCGATGTAGAGTTTCGGATTACTTGTTCTTGTGTGTGTGGACGCCCTGTTCGCTATATGATGATTCTGTATTCGACGTTTCTTTATAGAGTTTCGGGATAATTGTTTTTTGTGTGGACCCCGCCCCCCCCCCCAAGTCGGTGTTATTTTAGGGTACGCATATGCATGTTCCCTCCCTTTGAAAACACCCCCATAGGTCCGGTGTGTAAAGTCAGTTCGGGCCGATTTTGTGTGTGTTACGAGCCGGATTGTGTTCGTCAAAAGTACCCCTTTACCAGGAAGCTGTAATGGATCCCGTCCAAGAGGCCCCTTTGGAGTCATCCGTGGCACCACGCGTTTTTTGTTTCCCCTACCATAATCCCCTTAATCCCACTCGGATACCGTACAGCTCCCTAGTAGCACTAAGTCCTCCCTTTCCACCCACAGTCCAGCCCAGCGAGCACGGCGGCTTTTGCTTTGCCGGCCCGTACTTGGGGTGAATAGTGGTGATAACTTGACAACTTCTAGCCCTCAATCAATTAATGCGCAAACATAATTGTTATAACACAATTTCGTTAGTTTTTTAGGGAGATAAACCTTTGGACTACCTTTCTAGCCATGTACAAATTTCGGAAAATGTCAATAATTAGATGAGAAAATCATGATGATGAAAACCTTTCATTCGCTCTAGCCTCTAACTCACGATTTCCTTTGCCGATTTCGCTGGTTGAAATGGCTATGTCTTCAGTAGAGTTATCCGGGAACGGAAAAAGCATTTGATAACTAATAGAAAGTTGCATTGGTCATATGTTGTGAATTCTGTATTTTATATGTTATTGCTAAATACATCTTCACTGAACATGACCTAATCTTTGCGGTGCCATGCATGGCTTCAAAGCGGGATGCTTTCATATTTTTGCAAAAGAGTGAATAGAGAACTTAGGGAAGCAGATTGGCGTTGCGTAACATTTCGTAATAATTGGAATGCCAGAGGGGGACTGTGCATTGTTAAGCCAAGTTAATCTTGAATATTTTTCCCTCGGAAAATTCTTTCGAGACGGTATCTCCATTCATTACAGCTTCCTGCCTTTACCGGACATTTTTGGAACATGAATGCGGTCCCTCCGTTCCTGGAGGGGGGGGGGGGGGGGGGCAGTAATTCCATCTGTTTTGTACTCGCGTACATCCGGTCAGTTTACTCGGGAGAATGCTGGCCATTTGGGTTTCCGCGTTTCTAGAATGCCATCAAAGCTTATTGAATCGATCTTAATTAACCGCTTGACTCCCTTCCAAACCAGAATAAAACCACCAATTTCTTTACGGAATATAGCGGAAGTCTGATGTTTTCATAGAATTCCTTCTGATGCCAAAGACTAGGACTACTGGAAATCCTAGAAAGCATTTGTGTAATAAATCCTTGGGATAAGAGAGATTTACACATGCTGAGTCGACCTCTGAACGAGGATGACAAAGCAGTAATGTTACCAGTGGAACCTTTAAAGATGAAGTTGAGGTCTGGTCATGCGATTGCATTGTGAAAGAAACGGTGTGGAATCGACCAGAAAAGGTTGATCATCTAGCATATAAGAATTTGTGTGTATTGCAAGCATAGGCGCCGGAAGTGGGGGGGCAGGGGGGGGCAGCTGCCCCCCCAATCACAAAAGTGGGGGGGGGGGGGCAAAAGGCATTTTTGCCCCCCAAAACGCCCCCCCCCCTCCAAAAAAAGAAAAAAAGTAAAGGAGTAAACATGGTTTGTATTTTTAACCCAAAAGAACATAACAATAATAAAAACCTGAATTAAATCACATATACAATATCATTCAAATCAAAGGAAAGGAAAGTTCACAGGAATTAAATTGCGCATGCCACCTAGGCCTATACGGTATTTATCAACGGAGGTCTTTATAATAGCGATACGCGCATATCGTGGACATATTGTGCGAAAATGGGAAAGCGTGTCTGTTTTTTTGTTATAGGGGTGAGAAGACATGAGCCCCTGAGCGCTGGCATACTGATGAGGGGGGTGTATTTCTTATTCGATACCAGTGATTTGCAAATGTTGCTGTTATGACATGATTTTTCGGTATTTTTTTGTAGGTCATACCTTTTTATGCATTTTTTGGAAAATAAGAAATTCCCTAATGCGCAGTCGGGCTAAAAATACGCTTATTTAGAAACCTTTATATCATGGTCTGCAAAGTGGCGCCCCCCCCCCCCTCACATTTTGAAAAAGTATATTAAAGAGGAAAAAAAAAGAAAGACGGGGAGAAAAAATAAGTGACCTGCCAATGTCACAAATAAGGTAAAAATGCTCATCTGACCGTAATTAAATGCCTAAAAACCCTGAGCTTCCGGGGGCTCTGCCCCCTGGATGCTCATCTGACCGTAATTAAATACCTGAAAACCCGGAGCTTCCGGGGGTTATGCCCCCTGGAACCCACCAAGGGCCCTAAGGCGGGCCCCTGGATGCTCATCTGACCGTAATTAAATACCTAAAACCCCCGAGCTTCCAGGGGCTCTGTCCCCTGGACCCCACCAAGGGTTCTTAGGCAGGCCCCTGGATGCTCATCTGACCGTAATTAAATACCTAAAACCCCCGAGCTTCCAGGGGCTCTGGACCCCACCAAGGGCTCTAAGGCGTGCCCCTGGGTGCTCATCTGACCGTAATTAAAGACCTTAAAAAACCTGAGCTTCCGGGGGCTCTGCCCCCTGGATGCTCATCTGACCGTAATTAAATACCTAAAACCCCTGAGCTTCGGGGGACTCTTCCCCCTGGACCCCACCAAGGGCCCCAAGACGGGCCCCTGGATGCTCGTCTGACCGTAATTAAATACCTAAAACCCCTGAGCTTCCGAGGGCTCTGCCCCCTGGACCCCACTAAAGGCCCTAAGGCGATCCCCTGGATGCTCATCTGACCGTAGTTAAATATTACATCTGAGCTTCTGGGGGCTCTCCCCCCCCCCCCTTCTTGAACACGTCAATGGCTTAAAGAGGGCCTCTGGATGCTCATCTAACCGTAATGAAATACCTAAAATCCCTAAGCTTCCGGGGGCTCTGCCCCCTGGACCCCACTAAAGGCCCTAAGGCGGGCCCCTGGATGCTCATCTGACTGTTATTAAATACCTGAGATTCCGGGGGCTCTGCCCCCTGGACCCACCAAGGGCCCTAAGGCGGCCCCTGGATGCTGATCTGACCGTAGTTAAATATTAAAACCTCTGAGCTTCTGGGGGCTCTCCCCCCCCCCTGGAACATGTCAATGGCTTAAAGAGGGCACCTGGATGCTCATCTAACCGTAATTAAATACCTAAGGGGGCTCAGCCCCTTGACCCCCTGCTGAGGCTCACGCCCTGGACCCCACGCCAATTTACGCCTTTCTTGATCGTTAATACTCCACTTTGAAAAATGTAACTTGTAAGATGGTAAGGTGGTGATGCAGATTTTTCGTCTGCCCCCACCCCCTTCCGAACTTTTTTTCTCATTACGTCACTGCCCCTGGAAGGTGAGCCCCCTGGAATGTTTGCCCCCCCCAATCCCAAACTGCTTCCGGCGCGCCTGATTGCAAGGTTCTGGAATCATCAAAATGATAAGAAATTTGGCCAAGTCTTGGTAAAGTTACAAACATTGTACACAGAAAGATGTATATGGGACTACACGAACACGTGGCGTAAAAATCCTACCCCCGAGTTTTACGATGTTACATGATTATTTAGAAAATAAAGGCATTTGAAGAGCCATGCTTTTCAGGGAACATGTCTTATCTGATGTCTTTCCACACTTGCATAATAAGAATGATAACGCTCACAAATAATTGTTCATCTCTTCCCAGAACTCAACCTTCTCTTTAAGCTAGACTTCCTCAACGTATTTTCTTGAGCATAGCCTGCATGTACTTTTTTAGCTGAACATATTGAATGTTCCGTCACGTGTTGTCACCAAAGATTCCGTGACGCGATACAAAAACGGTACGGATTCCTCTTTTCTAACTGCACCGATTTTCATTCTATCGGTGTGACACCGATGAAACGTGCAGTTAGAAAACGTTCGGGAGAAAAAGGCGATTAAAACAGCGATTAAAATGGTCAAAGGTCGCAATATACGCGCGCTTTATCGTAACAGCTGTGTTGACTTATGGTTGAACATGCTGCATGCTAGCTATAGATGGAGCGCGGGCTTAATAATTACGCAATAATTCTTCACTTCCGGCATGGGCTCGCCACAGCGAGAGAATTTCATCGGCAGTTAGAAAGCAACAGGGGGAAAACTGCGGTTTCACCTTTGTTTACATGAGGACAATTCAATCGGTATTTTCATCGGTGTGACTCCGATAGAGTGCAGTTAGAAAAGGGTATTAGTATAGCCTTCTCTATATTGCTCAATTAATCGCGGACTCTGCTTGCAGAGACTACGCCGACGGATGATGCTATAAATGCGCTAGTCTGCGTGGGGTCTAATATTAGTCCCTTGAAAGTCATATCTCATTAGGGTTATTATGCTTGCCAGAATTTAAGCTAATCGCTTGGAAACGCGATCGCTCTTTATAAGATTCATCTGCCAAGAAATTGCCTGGGAGTATTACCTCCAACGCGGAAGCACAATAACAAGCGGATATAATAGAGCTAATAATGGACAAAATGATAAGAGGGTTTATAATAGAAAGCATAATTTCTACATCCCGGCTGTACCACAAACTATACTTCATGTGAGCCAATATTCTATGCGACTTGATACAAATTTAATAAAGTTACCAAAGTTTCCAATATTATTTGTTCAATTTATCCATGCAAATCTATATTTTGAAAGGAAAAAAATCTTAACAGAAGAGGCGTAAATATTCACTCTTGAATGTTAAACGCTTATAAACCTAAACAACAACAACAACAAAGGCAGTGAAAAGAAAATGCAAGTGAATGGCATTAAAAAAAAGATATCCATATAGCCTACACTCATTGAAAAGCGTGGGCGATTTACAGGTCACAAGCGGTTAACGTATCTCGTACGCACGTGGTGATAGCGCGCTATCGACATAGTCTACTTCGCCAGACCCCTTTTTTTGCAGGAATTAAATTATTTGCCACTTAAATTAAAGGTACTTTGTCCCTTTTACAGGCCAAAAAAATGAAAAGTTTATATCCTGACGGCATTTAAAAGATAATACTAAATTAGAATTTCCTTAAATAAAAGGGGGCTTGAAAATGTCTTTAAGTGGGAAAATAACGACTGTTAGTTGTCAAATCAACTTAAAGGGATCGTTTAACAATGTTAAATCTGAGATAAACGGTCCTACATGTTACCAGTGTCTGTGATATGGTGTAATATTGAAGCCCTAAGAAAAATTGCGCATCAAAATGATCAAGAAGTGCCTCATGAAAGTAAAAATCTTTGAGTGACCGGTTTTACCATACTCGTTTTCCCACTTAGACTGTAGTTTTATGAAAACCGTTTGGCAAACGATTTTCAAAATTTGTAATTCGAATCATAAATATCTTGATAATCAGACAGGCGATCGGCTTGTAAAAGTCATGGGGTTCCTGACTGACCTAGGGTGCGTTTATCGTGTCTTGGCACTAGATATGTACATATCGAACCCTACTATCGAACCCCACTATACGATCGTGATATGCGGGATGTCGCGTTTATCGTCTCTTCACGATTCAAAATAAAGGCCCTGTCTCTGCGCAGCTGCTTTGCGCCGTTTGACCCGGGAGGTCAACTACACACACATGCTTGTTCAACAACATGACACAACACATGGCACGCGCTAGCCTCCGAACCGGAAATTAACCTGGGAGGTCCGATTTGTATGTGGGGGTCAAATCAGCTTTGCGTTTATCATCTCTCAGAAACGTGATTTTGGCTGTATGTCACATTCAAAATACACCTTTTTGCGTCTTTAGATATGCAGAAAGGACATACATGACATATTCATAATTCCTGCATGGTTCTTCATAATTTGATATTGGCTGCAAAAGGGACATAGTATCTTTAGTTCTAATTCTCGCTGACAAAACATTTAATTAGGCCTACATGTATAATTTTTAAAAAAATGGACAGCTTTCGCACTGTTCACTCAAACATCAGCGCCATGTGAATGTGTCATCCCGTCACAAAATCGATCCCAACAATTGATTTTGTCACAAAAGTAGAATTCCACAGTGATATTGTGACTAAATCAATCTAACGCAGTGATTTTGTTACGCAATATCACAGTGTGATCTTTCAACGTAATCCCGCGATTGATTTTGTTTGCAGAATTACATGCACCTGCATGTGAATGAGTTCGATCACGGAATCAAACCCGCGGGTGATTCTGTGATAATTCACTGAACATTAATTGAGTAGGCCTTAATTATTTGATGGTTTTATTTCCGAAATTCATATATACATACACGTCTTAAAAAAATACATATAAAACACATTTCAAATGATAAGATGATCCTGTTCTTCCATAGGGCCCAAAAGCAACAAAAAAAAACAAAAAAAAACTAATTTTCAAATATCAATTTTCAATCTTTTTTTAAATTTTTTAAAAATTCATTTCTCTCATAAAGAAAAATTTACATAATTTATAACATTTAATACAAAATAACAAATAATCTTCAACTTTGCAAGCGAGCAATTACTTATAAAGTTACAAATACATTTTTCATATAAAATATACTTCCAGATGAAGTTACACATTTACAGAAGAAAAGTATATACATAAACAAAATTGTAGTTTCACATTTCAATCAAATTACACATAATTTTTTTTTAAACATTTCCTCGTTCAGCTTGCATATAGATTTCCAATTATTTCTTTTCTTTTCCACAATAATTTTCAAAATTTCCTTCAAATGGTAAAAAGTAGGAAAAAGGTACCCGGTATATGATAAAAGAACTAAAAGAAAGAGAACACCTACTTGCCCCCACCCCCCCCCCCCCCTCCTCCCCTTACAGCACTAAAACACCCGATAACAAGGACGACAAAAATAACAAGACACACACATAGTAATTTACCAAAGCACTATCCTCCTTATCGATAACCCCTCACCTCACCACCCCCTTCCGCCACCCTCCTGATCCCGCCAACTCCTCCTGCTACCTACCCCCTCCCAAGTCCTGCTGGTTATATTGCAA
>JAVYIG010016349.1:0-31566 GCA_035222895.1 Strongylocentrotus droebachiensis | reverse complement strand
GATCTTATTCATCTTATGACATCATCTATCAATCGTTAGTGAGCTAACAAGAGACGGTATGTAGCTTCACCAGAGCTGACCATCTGTTTACAATAGACCATACAATACAAAACAATTCCATACAATATGAGTTGCTATGTCAGACGTGCTGTAGCATCACCAGGAAAAGAAAGGTTATGTGGAGGTATTGTATGAACAAAATATTTTGTGAGCATGTGCTGTGCTGAACCGCATTCAACAAAGAATTAAGAAAAGTTATCCTACCATTTAAACTAGAGTCCTCCAATTTTCAAATTTACCAACACTGTTAAACTCGTTTCAATTTAGCCGACAAAGGTTCACATTTTTTCCGTAGACCAGAAGATCAGGGATCAAGTTTGTTTGCGATTCGCTTTAATATTTCTAACTTAGGGACGCCCCAGTGAGCAGAATTTCGGCCCTCTACGGTGAACCGTGAATTGTGACCTAGACTTGTAACCCACAATGCTTCAGTGATGACGTCATCCTTTGATAAAACAAACAAACCAGATTATAACGAGCCATTCAGGTGCGGAATGTTAACAGCTCACCGATCAAGCAATCATGCTTTAAGAATCAGGCTTTAAGAACACGCCATCACCGTCGATATCATGCACATGATATTCACTGGAAGGAATAAAGAGTTCATTAATTTTCGCAAAACGTTAGAATATAGATTAGAAACATATATGATTGTGGTTAATGTTTGACAACATTACGAACGACCATAGTGGGTTATTCTCAATATAATCTAAAATAAATACGTGAAACTTTTACAAAAACTTTACTTGAACATTTTTAATATAGTGACATTTTCTTTTAATATGGTGAGAATTTTAAAATCATTGCATAAACATTAAGTGCAGAGAAAGACTCGAAAGTTTATATGCGCTATACAAATTCATTTGTATCATATTTCGTGCTATTTTTTGTCACAACATGTATAGTTCGTAGCATGCTGGAGTGAAAACAATTAAATGCCATCTTTTTTTGAAAAATAAATACACAACGAGCCACGTCCTCTCACTCCATTCTGAATAATAAAGGAGAAGTGGCTCTTGCACGAGATGATTGTTGATGACAAGTGTTGTCTTGAGAAAGATTGAAGTGATATTGATTGAAATTCGGACCGATACTCTATTTTCTCATAGTCAGGTAAACACAATGTAAGTAGGATGGTAGGTATTCCTAAGGCCAGACAGAAATCGAAAGCGCTTGTGGAGTTCAATCCATGCTTCTTGTGTATTCCATCTTGCGGTGTGAATTAATATATTTTCTTCTACATGTATGTTCATACATATAAATTTACATACAGGGTGTGCACAAATAACGGACTAGCACACTGCAAATAAAGCAAGGCGAACTTCACAGGTACCAGTTTACACACGAACTCAAGAAACTAATAAATCAAAAACAAATCTAAGCTTTACCTTGAGCTATTTTTTTCCTTCTCTCTCTCTCTCGCTCTGATCCCCCATTCGATAGAGCCCTCAGCGGTAGCGCATTAACATAATAATCACGAGTATGTAAAAGATTCTCAACACATTTTACATTAAAACTTTTCTCTCTGCATTCTTAATCTCTTGTTATCTCTCTTGTTCCCAGTCCTCTGTGAGCCGCTTTGTGATCACTCTCTTCTGTATCATGCCTAGAACATGAAGAAGATAGTGCATTTCAAAATGTAAGCAAGATTCAAGATGAGAGGTCATGAGCCCTACGTCAAGAAGGAGCTATATGTTATAGATATTTGTCAAAACAATTGAATAAACAAGCTTACGTTATCTTAAAAGAATCATGATATAACCTTTTTACATCCTCCATGATTTATCAAACTACGGTTTCGATAAAAACTCTTGTCGATTGACAAGTAATTTGTTATCCGGAGAATTAATCTGATACTTGGGGTAGGAAGCAAATGAGCCAGTTTCACATGCTCACTTTCTCACTATTTATTTCATTTCAGGATTAATCTTCGATCCATCTACCTTATCATTTCGTCATATGTATGATGAGCATCTTATGCAATTTTGGCATTGTTAGTATCAGTCACAATGGGGGTCCATTCTGCTGCTCTGAAAGGTTACAATTGTCAAAAGAGGAGTTTTCCTTCCACAAAACTATTAATAATTCTAGTGATTTTCCAAAATAAGTTGGTGTGTTCTACCACTTTCGAATTCGTCACCCAGCCTGCTGATGTGAGTGCCAAAGAGGATACATCTGCGTTATTTCAGTGTACCTTAAGATCAATGGTTGCTTTCTCATCTGCAACCTCCTACTGGGTAAACGGTCTCACTGAAACTCTCCACCCCAATGATATGTACAATGTCACTACAATATCGGACATCATCAACCGCAGGATTACATCCTCCCTTACCATAAACAAGCTTCACAGACAGATGAGTCATCTGTACAAATGCTGGATAGTTATGACACTCTTAGATCATTCTCGCAATACCATTTTTTCCGACTTTGCAACGCTTGACGTCTTGTATTTTCTGACGGACAATGAATTGGATTGTCGGGGTCCATCAAGCGCCGTCATTCAAGAGGGTGACCAACTTTCTATCGAATGTGAAACTGTACAAACCAACCCCCGATCTGTACTGAGTTGGCAAAGACCAGCTATTTTCTCTTTCTTTTCACAAACAGGATTGATATTGTTTGGGAATATTACAGTAACTACATTGATTCACAATTATGTATTAATTTGCATTGCAGAGAGCGAGATTTTTCCAGGACAGCAAGCTACTTGCTCTCTCGGTCCATTTAAAGTGCTCCATCGTCCGGTCGTAGAGATCATTCCATATCAAGCTCATATGACATGGCCATTGGTCGCTGAAATGACGCTCCAATGTATTGCTGGGGGATACCCTGAAGTGAAGGGCTACGGTGGTCCTGCATCCCGAAGAAGTATTTGCACAATGCTCGTCCCATGTTCCCAATATGACAATCATTCTGGATAATGTTCGAACTGAAATAATTTTAAACATATCCTGTGAGGTTAGTAATGATGTTGCAATTGCTCGAGGTAACTCAATCATTAATGTTACTTATATTGCCGAGTCAATGATTCCTATCTGCAAGGCAAGTTCTTCAGATCTGCCACAAATGACTCATACTAGAAAGCCACATATACATTGCAATGTTGCAACGAATGTTTAACAATGTTCATACGAGGTCAACACTATAGAAGCAGCTGCATTTCGATGGTATCTAGAGGGCCTTCTTATTGCGGAGAACGACGGAGAGCATGATGTTATCAAATCACCAGAGGGCGGGAGTCATCTTATCGTTTACAACTTACAAATGATTAGAAGGCCAGGAATAATTGTCTGCCATATCATGTTTATCCCATATAATGAACTTCGCTCAGAACAACTTGCTGCATGTAAATTGTCTGGTGTAGATTATATGCTGACAAACACCACGGAATCTTGGCAAGGCACGAACTATTCTGCCTTTGATTCTACGAAGCGATATTTTCCTATGAAAGAACTTGATAATACCCTCTTAGTATCATCCTCCATTCAACAAGATCAATATCCGACAACAATCTCGACACATTTCGCAACCACCACTACAAGTGCATCGAAGGAGTTAACTGAAGGAATGCCAATGCCAATGCTTGTAATACCCATGTTGATTGCGTTTGGCCTACTGTTCTTTATTATTATAATCATCGTCTTAATACAAAAGTTGAAAGGTTGCAGCTGTATTTGGACTCGCGAATCAAGTGTCCCGCCGCCTTCTCCGAAAGGGATTCGTTTTAATGTTAAGAGATCTCCTTCACGCGACGTACAAGAAGATGCTTTCTATGAAATGCCTGACTCTGATTTACGCCCTTCAATTTCAAGCAATGATAGTAAGCTTAAGAAACATATATCGTTTGGGGAACGGGGACATATTAACATCCGAGAAGAAGACTCCTTTGCAGAGAGCATAAGAGACAGTTCAGGAAGTGACTCGAGTGTTGGAGATCTACAGACTTCATATATCCATGATGATTAATGGGACAGAAATCTGCATCATTATAAGTGCGTTTTAATTGTAATTGAATCTATGAGACGGAAAGTTGGGAGTAGCTATTTTAAGGAAAGAATGGCAGAGACGAAAGACTAAAGTATTCTTTACCCAAAAGCACATCATTCTTTAGTTGGCAATTCAATCCTCCCTAGGCTAGTGGTACATGTAGATGGTAAGGTTCTCAGTAAGGTTTTATACATGGCTATTAAGCTCGCAACTTTAGAAGAGTACTATTCTTTTTATACGTAAAGACAGAAATCGTAATGGAGGCGGTGTTGTAATATACATAAGAAATGACTTGAATTTTAAAGTATTAGATCATCGTTCTTTAAATGATATTGAAGCATTGCCACTTTTGGTAGACACTAACCATGCCAAACCGTTTATTTTTATGTCTTGGTATCGCCCTCCAAACAGTCCAGTTGGTATTTTCGATTACTACGAGGAATTGCTTATATTTCTTGATAGTTTTTATTGCAACATTATTATCATGGGGGACCTAAATTGTGACATAATGAAGTCGCCGTTATCAAACAACACTAAACGCCTTAATCAAATTCACACTCTTTTTTCATTACAACAGATCAATTCTTCAACATGTACGAGAATTTCCGGTGACTCACTAAGTCTAATTGATCATATGATAAGCAATTCATTGGATAAAGTCAAATCATATGGTGTTGTACACATTGGGATTAGTGATCATTCCCTTTGTTTCTTAATTTGGAAGTTACATACAAAAAAATGTACTCCCCGAATTATAAGCTATAGAAAAACTAAAGACTTTAATTCAAATCTATTTATTGATCATTTAAAGTCCCAGCTTTGGCACAGAGTATTTGATGTCAATGACATAGATGATAAAGTTAAAATTTCGGAAGAATTGATCTTAGATATTACTAATAAGCACTTGCCAATTTGCCATAAACGCGTTAAGAGTAGATCTTCCCCTTGGATGTGTTCTCAAATTACTAACTTGATTAAAGAAAGAGATAAATTAAAAAACAAGATATATAAGTTGAAATTTGAATTGCTTGAAGAAAATAATGCAGTTTTAAGGAAATCAAAAGAAGAAATATACGAACAATCATGGAGTAGTTACAAGAAACTTAGAAATTTAGTCACGTCTAAAGTAAGGAAACGTAAACGAAGTTATTATTCTGAGAAATTATCTTCTGCAAATTCATCCTCTGATGTTTGGAGCGTTCTTAAATCTATTATGCCTAAAAGCAAATCTAATCAATCTGAAATCTCAGAAATCTTTCAAGACGTAGTAAAAGCTGATCAATTTAACAAGTATTTTGCAAAGGTTGGTGAAGACTTAGCAGCTAATATTCCTCATGTTCCTCCTACTCCTTTTCATGGAAATGTTAAATCCTTTTCTCTTAGACAGGTTTCTGAAAATGAAGTTCTAAAGGTATTATGTGGTATGAAAAATAAGAAATCTATCGGGACTGATGTCATCCCTATGTACATTTTAAAATTATCTGCTCCAGTGATAATTCCTTCTTTGACTCACATTATAAATATTTCATTGTCACGTGGTGTAATGCCCCTACATTGGAAACAGGCTAAAGTTGTACCGATTTTTAAATCTGGTGACAAAACACATCCCTCTAATTATAGACCAATTGCAATTTTTTCATCCGCTTCTAAAATCATTGAAAAACTTGTTCAAATTCAATTTACCAATCACTTAAAAATAAACAATTTACTTTCATCTGAGCAGTCTGGCTTCAGAGAAAAGCACTCAACCGTTACTTCTCTTGTTAGAGTCACCGATGAATGGCTTCGCGCTACTGACAATGGTGTATACACTGGAGTAGTCTTCATAGATATGCGTAAGGCGTTCGATACTGTTGACCCATGTATTTTGTTTAAAAAACTCAAATCTTTTGGTGTGTCAGATGATAGTCTTGTCTGGTTTAAAAGCTATTTGAACGACCGCAAAATATGTATGAATCTTGCTGTGTCTGACTTTTCAGACATCCACTACGGTGTGCCCCAGGGCTCAATTTTAGGACCACTGCTATTTACTGTTTATATAAATGATATAATTAATAATATTGATGAATGTACTATCCATTTGTACGCTGATGACACAGTTCTTTATTTTTCCCATAAAAATGTAACAATTATAGAAAATACACTGAACACTCAGTTAAAGCATATTTACAAATGGATGTGTTCTAATAAGCTAAGTCTAAACTTTGACAAAACAGAAAGTTTGTTGATTGGGTCTCGTAACATGTTAAACAAGCGTAATGCACTTAAATTAATTATACAGGGTAAGTGCATCCAACCTCAAGAAAGTGTAAAATATCTTGGAGTTATTATAGATCAGCAATTGAAATGGGATAAACATATTGAACATACATCTGCAAAAGTTAGTAAGCTTATACATTTTTTGGGCCGTCTTCGTCATTATTTGAATAAGCTTAGCTTAAAATTGATCTATCAATCCATTATTCTTCCTATGTTTGATTATGCTGATGTAGTGTACGACTCAAGTAAAAAAAAATATAGCACTCAATTGCAAAAGTTACAAAATAGAGCAGGCAGAATTATTCTTGGAATAAGTCCATTCAAACACATATCAAATTGTAATATTCACCAGATGTTAAATTGGGAATCATTGGCCTGTCGTCGTTTAAAACATACAAACTCCATGGTTTTTAAAATCCTTCATGACCTCAGTGCCCCTTACTTAAAGGACTCCTTTCACTTTGTTAATCACCAATATTCGTTACGTTCCATCGGAAATTTATCTTTACCTAAACCACATACCGAATCATGTCGTAGAATGTTTTCATATCGTGGGGCATCATAGTTTAACGTTTTACCTTTTACTTTAAAATCATCCCAAATTACAATGAATTCATAAGATTATTTAATAAACATACGTTGAAAACTATCTCCTTTTGAAATAAAAGAATTTTAATTTTGATAAATAATTGGGTGGGTGGGGGGTTTGGGTTTTGCTCTTGGGTGGGTGGGGGCATGATACTGTGTAAACGATGTTGTTTTTATATTTTACCAATATGTTAAGAATTTAATTTGTGATATATCATTTTCTCTCATTTGTTTGGTATTGTAAACTGGACCCCTCGGTAGAACAGCTGTGCTGTACTGGCACAGCTGAGCAGGGCGATCCATCCAATGTTATTTTCTCATGTTATCATGTATATTGTTATTTATATGTTTTTATATTGGTCAATAAAATAAAATAAAATCAAATCAAATCTGTCTCTCTCCGACAGACGCACACATATACAGGCACATACTGTTCCTCATTTTTTCTCTTTGTTTCTCTGTCTACCTCTCTTCATTCCCGCTCTCTCTCTCTCTCTCTCTCTTTCTATTTCTTTCCTCAAATTTCTTTCTCCATATGTATGGCTACAGATATATATATGGCTACCTACAAGACCGACTGACTATGAGACCGACAGACCTTGAGACCAACAGACCTTAAAGCTCAAGTCCCCTCCAAAAATAATTTACTTTCAATAGAAGCAGAAAATCAAACAAACCAATCAAACAAAGTTTGAGAAAAATCGGATAACTAATAAGAAAGTTATGAATTTTTGAAAAAGTATTTAAAACTATGGAAAAATAAAAATCACAAGACAAATTTGCAACTCACTCATGAGTCTGTGACGCCATGTCCTCACTATCCATTTATTATTTTCTTTATATTGATAACAATAATTTCCTATTTTTCCCCTAAGAATCTTATTTCTTCACACCAGCATCCAAGTTAGATTGATAATAATATGTTTTTGTGTGGATGCACTGATAGAGTACATTAAAACTATTTATATAAAAATCAATGATTATGAATATACAATATTAAGAAAATAGTATCAATTCTACAAAGTGCATGAAGATTTTTGTAAAATGTCATGCACGCAATATGATTCAAATCATATACCCTGGGCAAAGGCATGGGGAAATCAAGTTTTGGGGATTAAAAAGGGAAATTAATATGATTAAACTATATAAAGCAATTGATAAATATTGAGGACATGACGTCACAAACTGATAACCAAATTGGAAATTTGTGTACTGATTTTCATTGTTCCATAATCGTACATACTTTTTCAAACATTCATAACTTTCTTAATAGTTATCCGATTTTGCTTTTAAAAAAATGGATCGGTTTGTCTGTTTTTCTGCTTCTATTGAAAATAATTTATTTTTTGAGTGGACTTGTACTTTAGGATCGGCAGATCAGGAGACTGAAAGACCACCAGAGCTACACACCACGAGACAGACAGACCATGGGACCGACAGAACCTTTTTCATCTCCCTCTCTCTTTCCTCCCAATTCCCCTCTCCATATATACGGCTATAGACCTTTAGACCGACATGTCACAGGACAGACGACCAACGAGAGCGACAGCCCACGATGGGGGAAATTTCGCTCCTTGCAGGAATTCTACATAACATTTCTGAGGGTTCATGAGACCTCCAATTAGTTACATTCATATACATCTATTTTATCCATTTAATGTGTAAACAAAATTACCTATTTATATATGAATAGAAGGATACTGAAACATTAGGCAAACTTACACGATATATTGATACAGATATATTTACAAAGGAAGATGATTCTCAAATTTCTTTTTTGCACAATTATCAAATGTATTTGGAATTTAATCATTGTAAACATAAATGTACCATTGATACATTCATTGTATATCTGTGAATTATATATAGTTTACATATATTGTAAGGCCATAAACCAGGATATTTACATACATTATTTTGTTAAATATTCAATAAATGTTTTTAGTGTGTCTCTCCTCTTCATTGCTGGTCTTTTGGTGTATTTTCTACATCGTTATTTTACGAGCATTAATATAAAGAGCGGAATAAACGGATCTCTGCAATTGTTTTTGTTATTCTTAAATAGCAAAACAAGACCCTTAGTTACCAACAAACTTTCGTTATATGAGTAAGTACGTCGGTATGAATGTCAAAGATAACTTGAAAATGTGCACAATCTAAGCATTTAATCTACCACAAAATACAAAGAGGTTGAACTATCATGATTATGATATTGGTTAAATTACTGAGTGATGTAAATATTCAAAATTTATAATTTTGTTGCTATACATTCAAACTGTCGTAACTTATCATTAGAAATATGCAAAAAGTTTTGTAATTATGCAGGACAATATTTAAAAATTAATTGTTATGAATTTTTGAAATGAATGTACATTATGCATATTACACTTCAAAATACAATATATATCCTTTTTTTGTAAATAAGAACGTAAGCTACAAAGTATGCAAACTATCAAATGATTAATATCAATTCATATGAATAATAAACAATAGAACAATAGAAGAACACTTATACACTAATTAAATAAGATTCGATATATTGTACAGTGATAAATTTATTTAAAAATGAAGATAGTTTTCGAATTTCTTTCGTATGCATCATTATTAAAAAGATTGGGGATTTAGTTCTTTCATACATGCCATGTGTTACATTTAATGTATAGCCGTTTAATTAGGATATGTACAAACCTAATAGAGTTAATCGTTTCAAAAGTTTTTTAGTATGTCTCTCCTTTTCATGGTTGGTCTTTTCACATGTTTTCTACATCGTTCGTTAACGAGCATCAATATATACAGCAAAAGAAACGGGTCTCTAATATTGAAAAGCAAAATTAGACCGTTTGGTACCAAAATACTTTCATAAAAGTTCGAAAATGTGTTATCTATAAATGATTTCTTTTTCATTAAATTGTTTCATTGGAAATAATTAAAGACACTGCGAATTAATGAACAATATGAACACGTACGCCGCACAGTGGGCCAGGGAGGAACCAAAGTGCGCCAACACTCATTTTTGGTGATATATTTTTTTTCAATTTTGTTCTTGCCCAGTTAAAAGGTAATACATTGAGGAATACCTCAGTAAAATATTGTATTCAGGTATGCACAATAAGGGTATAAATTTACTCCTTCAAACAGCAAAATCCTACATATTCACAGTAAGTTTAGTGCAAAAGTGACTTATTTTATAAATCTATCAATTTAACATGAAGTTTTTAAGTTATTGATATGAAAGTGCTCTCACATATTTATGATAGTTCATTTGGTAGCATGAATGAGTTAAAATTAATAGAAACACAATCTTCATGATATATTATAAGGTAACTTACTGAAAGAGGACTAATTATCCATGTTTTTTTAATAAATCCAGAGGAAATGTTTAGATTTCCGCGGAGTTGCGGCTTAGATTTTAATACCACCATTTTTTCTGATGTCTAAGCATTAAGTTTATACCAAATTTGGCTGCCCGTTGTTATGTTAGGGCCGATTTCCCTTGCCACATTGCCCCGAAAAACGTGTTTTATTTTTAGTCCGCGGCTGAATCATGAAGGATTCGCGGTCATAAATCACATATAAACATATTTTTCGGGGCAAGGTTGCAAGGAAAACGGCTCTAACATAATAACGGGCAGAATCGGGCAGGCAAATCTGGTATCAACTTAAAGCTTAGACATCTGAAAAAATGTTGGTAATAAAATTCAAGCGGAAATCCCTGGAAATCCAAACATTTCCTCTGCATTTATAATAAATAAATCCCCCAAAATGAGTTTTGGCGCACTTTGGTTCCTCCTTGGCCCACTGTGCGCCGGTGTAAACGTCATAGATAACTTGAAATTGTGCACAATTGAAACATTTACTCTACCCCTAAATACAAAAGAGGTTGGCCTTTATTATTATTATGATTAATATTTCGAGTAGAATAATAAGAAATATACATATTCAACATTGATAGTTTTGTTACTATGACGTAAAACCTGTGTTATTTATTATTCAAAATACGCAGAGAGGTTCTGTTATTATACGGGACAATCTTCAAAAAATTATTTACTCTGATTTTCATGGATCACTTTACAATATGCATACTATACAGTTTAATACTTTAAGCATACAGATACAGAAGTACGTCAAAGTATGCAAAATATGGGCAACGATATTATGACAAAGCGTTATCAATTCATGTAAATAATTCATAAACAATATATTATCGAATGTCATACAGCAGTTACGAATTCCACAGATTACCACTAATAATCCTTTTAAATTCCATATTGTAAGATTAACAATACGTGAAGAAGTTCTTTATTACTAGTACCATGTCCTCATCACCCAAAGTGAGGCCAATAAACTTCTACAAAGGCACCATTAAACAGACTGCATTGGATCTTTGCGTTGAGTTGTTATCTGTTTCGCTTGACCTTTCTTTCTTGTTTTATATTTACACTTATGATATGTATGACCTTCTGATACTGATTTCATTCTACTATATACAACAAAACACAACACTGTAAAACAATATATTACTTCCTGCATGGCTACATAATTAGTTTGAAAACGTTCTTTATTCCAGAAAAAAGCAAGAAAGCTCACATTTTCAAGCTTTTAAAAATGAAGTGCACAAAACTATTTGAATTCATGAGAGTATAGCAGTGTTAGTGCATAATAACCTGATTAAGGATTTTGGTTGTTGTTGTTGTTGTTTTGAAGCGACGTTAGCATATATTAATAATAGGATAACCCAATGAAATGCATGGAAGAAAACTGATTATGTAAGAAACTGAAAGAAAGTTATATGTACATTATTTACATCTATTTTATCTATTCAGTGTACAAAAATATTCACATTTGAATAGAAGAACACTGAAACACTAAGTGAACGTATACAATATATTGTATAGTAATAAAGGTATTTACAGAAGAACATATTTTTCGAATTTCTCTCGTTAGAAAAATTATCAAATGCATTAGACATAAATCAGGATGTGTTTGTGTACATATACAATTGTGTTAATCATGGAATTATTGTTTTTAGTGTGTCTCTCCTCTTCATGGCTGGTCTTTTGGTGAATGGGAGGAATTCCTTGAATGCTGTGAGCGCCGAAATCGGCAGCCTAGCAGAGCCGGCTAATATTCGGAGCACCTTGAGCACATTGCATGGTGGACATGTGCGCTATATAAATATCCGTTATTATGATTATTATTTTCTACATCATCCTTTTACGAGCATTAATATACAAAGGAAAAAGAACGGATCTCTAAAAGTTTGTTTCTGTTATTCTCAAATAGCAAAATTTGACCGTCTTTTACCTACATATCCATAAACAAATAAAAAACAACAACATTGTTTCATTAAATATAATTAGAAACGCTGCAATAAATGGAAAATACGAGCAAGTACGTCGGTGGGCATGTCAGTAATAAATTGAAAATATGCCCAATCTAAGCATTACTCTACCCCCAAATACAAAAGAGATTGGCCATTTTAATAACTAACATTTATTTACAGTATGATAATGACAATTATTTACAAAATAAAGAACGCAATCTATAGGAAGTTCTTAACTTAAAAATTAATTAATGAATTGAGGTGAGCTATATCGATATGGAAGTAAAGTTTATGATTTTTTTGTATGCTAAATACAAAACATGAATTATTGTAAGTCCTCGATGAGTTTTATAATAAAGCCGTGACATTTAAACTGCGGCTTACATATATATTTGAAATTGGTGCACTTAAATTCCAGTAAACATGACACAACATTAAAGTGTTCCTCTCTCCATTTTTTAACTTATTCAAATTCTGGGATTCAAAAACTCTCAGATGAAGAAACACACACTACGAATACATCCATGCAATAAAGTAGCTTACTCACATCATATTCTGCAATGAAGCACAATTTCTCTATCGTGCGTGGCTTGTGTTGGGAATGGCCTTCCATAACATGATACACGCATTAATATTATTCAATTCAAGCCGTTCTGTAGTACGTATATATCAATTTAAATTACATTGGGAATTGTGTTGGGAATGGCCTTCCATAACATGATACACGCATTAATATTATTCAATTCAAGCCGTTCTGTAGTACGTATATATCAATGTAAACTACATTGGGAATTGTATACATTCATGTACAATATATTTAAAAAATAATTGATTAAGCAAAACAAATTTATATAGCAAATGGTTTTCAACAGCGATGTTAAAGAAACTAAAAGTTATATGAACAACATAAGGATAACAAAGAAAAGCAACGTAAACTTGATGGGAAGATGTGTTTGCAAATTAATAAACTGTTGAGCCGTACAGTTTAAGAATTATAGACACAACTTCACTTACATAAACATGAGCACTATGAAAATGTACAATGACTTTGACAATGGAACATGCGTCCCTGTTCAATGTTTGTTATTGACACAGCGATAAATAACCACATATTGCTATTTGAGACCAGAATGTGCTTCATTGTGTGTCAATGTGTTTGACTTTCTGGATTCAAACGGAATATATTTACATTATAACGTTGAATTTACTTCTTATATTCAATTTCTTCTACTCTCTGAGGTCATTACAACAACTCAAATTTGTGAAAATTGTATATGCATTCACTACATCTATATCATAATGTTTAACCTTTCAATACCGGGCTCGAAATGAAGTTGAAAATGGTGAAAATAAAATCTGGAGCGAAATCACACTCCAAACTAATATTTTCATGATTAATGGTGAGGACATATTCGGCAACATGGGTATCAAAGACATTTATTTTTAGTATATAGTATTCATTGTGCCCATATTGACCGTAGGAGTAACTCATGTCCTCCCCATTGTTCAAATTCATTTAACAATTAGGGTCGGACATGGCTGGGTGATAGCAAGCTACTTAAAAGGCCTGGTTTATGTCAAATCGACATGCTGATATTAATGCCATCGATATTAAATATCTTCCCATAATTATGGAAATATAGCAGACCATAGACTATTTAACAAAGCATACAGACACACAACACCGATGTAAAAAGTAGGTCATTTTGATATTTGTTTTCAAATAAAAACATATGAATTATAGCATAGAATGATAAATAATAAATGTTTCGTACATTATATACATTAATACAATTCGAATTCGAATGATAATATATTTTCGCATTTATTTGTTAGTATTACACTATTTTTTTGTAATAAGAAAGTGATATCACATATGAAGACTTTGTGTTTAGTATACTGTAGCAAAGGCGAGGAGGTTTACGAACAGGTACGTGAAGTGCCACAGAGAAGGCAGCCTGAACTGTCTACAAGCCCCTGATTCTGTATGAGACTCTATCTGGGGTGTGGGAGTGGTAACCGATGTAGGATCAGTATTAACAGCCTGTTTTGTAGTTTCCTTGCTGCGTGGCCACACGAAGTCATTGCACATTGTTTCACTTACATCTGAAGTTACATTATGTGAGCAACATGAGAAATGAGTGTCATCGGGAAGCCTGAATGTACCTCTGGTAATAAGGCCATTATCTATAATATCAACCCTGACGTCAATCATTTGATCATTCTGGTAACACGATAGTGTGGTCGTAACGCTTCCAGTGGTGGCTCGACAGTGTACTTCATAGGGATAGTCATCATTTTCACTTAAAGTGATGAAGCATTTAGCAGGTCCAGGGGGAATTTGTACAACAATTTCCTTCTTCACACTTTCATACCTAACATCCTCAAAACTATGCCAGACTGCAATTAATACGTATCCACCCTCGTCTAGACTAGTAACGTTGTCTATCATTAGATTCACGCAGGGAGAAGTGTCTAAATTTGTGACTGAGGTTGAAATTCTTGGTACCTGGGAGGGGCTTTTAAAGCCTTTGACATCTTCTTTACCATTAATGCAGAATGGACGAGGATTAGATTCAAATCCAAGCGTAAAATAACCGAAGGATGTACTATTAGGTGGCCATGGAAGATGGAATTGGACCACACCAGGTTTACCTGCTTGTAGAGTGACACGTTCAGTGATATCTCTACCTGCTACGAGAACCGGACTACCAGCAAGAATGATGGCCAAAGCGACAATCATCTGCAGGAAAGTTTGTACGAGTGCCAGGATTGAAGGACACCGGTGAACCGATTTTTGAGGTTTGGTCTAAATCAAAAGGGTATGAATTTGAGAGAGAATGTTGACAAAATTTGACAAAAGTCACGGAATATCTCAATCAGCAAGCATCCGATGTGAACAATCAAATTTTTTTTTTTTTTTTGGGGGGGGGGGGGGGACATTATTCAATGTTCCACAAAGAATAAAGTGACATTTCTCAATATATGCGAAAGATTAAATTATATTAATTCCTTACCCCCTGAACACGAATAGCAAATATAACTAGGCAGTAAAAACCTAAATTGATAATGAACGCCTTCCTGTACAAATCGTAAAAGTTACTCACTTCATTTAATTCGGTAGTGTTCTCATATACGTTTTGTTTTGAACAGATGCAGAATGATAATCCATTTTTATCTTAAGCTTGTTATTCTATTTCATAACTTCCAAAGCAATTTGTTGATAAATAATAAATGGGAGCAATAATTCTCTCTTACCCTGATTTTCCAAACTGGGTTTGCGGAGGTTCCGTGGGTAGAGACAGGGTTTCCGTCATACAACTTTTGGTGAACGACATCTGGTGGGTGTTTAGGGAAGCTGTTGAATTTAATTGTAGAAATAAGTTAGCTGATGTAAAAAAAAAAAGCCAATCGAAGTGGGTCCCTAAAATCTCTGAAAGATAGAAATGTATGTATGACTGTTGAAAAATAGACGTACATGTACATCGGAGAAAGCCCACATATGGCAAAGGAAAAATACTTAGATTTAAAATATTGACCCCAACAGTACCCTGTGTACCGCATCAGGATCTTAAGGATCAAGTCCAGGCAGGTAGTAAATCTGAAAGTGCTCTAATCCTGCCAAAAGGTGAAGTCGTGCAGTTTACGTACATAATGCTTTTTTTCATAAACGATTATTCATATACATTATGAAGAATATTTAAAATAATTCTAAATATCAATAAACATGAAGAAAACTGTTTTTATTAATGATGCAAGTAATTGTGAAGCGAAATATATGCACTCAATACGTCTCGTTATACGAATAATTAGGTTTCCTTATAATAAAAGAAACGAAAAGTGACTAGTACCTCCCAATCTCTGATGGTTCGTTGATTGGTAGATCATTTCCAGCAATCATCGGTGAAGAAGATTCCTGAAGGGAAATCAATTACATCATAGAAAATGTCATATGAGAATGCTGTGAAATGATATGATATATGAAGACATAATGGCGACAATTAGTTTTGGTCAGCACGGGTGCTCTATGATGAATTAGACAAACAACGAGAAAGACGAAATGCATGCATAGAATGAACACGTTATTGTTTCTTACAACATAAATAACTGACCATTGTGTATAATTGTAATTTTCATTCTCTATTTTTAGAATTTGAGTCATTTTCTCATGCATAGGTGTGTTTGAAGCAAAACATATTACGGAATCTTCACCGTAGGGCTATGTACAAAAGGTCATAAATTGTGCTTTCTACGAAGCTTTGTTTTTCATCTCTATGATGATTTTAGAATGGGCTGAATGGTTGCTTCCAAACATATCTGTATTTTCCATTATCTTTTCTATCCAAAGTTTCAATAAAAAATATATGGCATTTGCTTTGTTAGAGAAAACTTAAACAAATAATAACCACTCACTCTCATTTCCTTGTTTTCGTCAATTAGTGAGTGACATCTGGATTCCGGTTCTTCATACAGATGACCGTCATTATCCATGGTTTGTAGATAGGGTGGATCGAATCCGCTATATTGCCGTGTCTGAGGTGCACGCGGGGAAGAACAGTTTGTGTCATGTGTTATGGTGTCTCTTTTCCTTGTCCCTGTGCACCTAATTGCCTCCATATGATCTAGCATTAGATTTTGCTCACCCATGTCAGGATATTTTAGCTTAGCATGAATGAAAGGATTGTGTTCCTCATTGCCACCTTTTTCATCATCATGGGTCTTTGTGGGAAGATTCTTCATGGAGGCTTCATCGGGTCCTCTCTCCGCACTATCAGCTTGAGTGCAGTCATTCCCCTCCTCTGTATAGTCTACCCGATATGCTAACTGTCCTGTACGTGACTTTGTGTCTACTTCCTTAATTTGTATACCCTTCTTCTTCTTCACATAACCTCTTGTGGTGAGATGTTTAGCACCATAGTGGTGGCTCTCCGATAGTGGATCTCCTATATCTTCCTGATCCGGGTCACCTCTACGTGGGGAGACGTGTTCCTTTACGTTTGGATGAGCTGCATATCTTTCAACATCATGGGTCCTTGTGGACAGATTCTGCAAGGAGAGTCCACCGGCTCCTCTCTTCGTAATATCAGCTGGAGTGCAGTCATTCCCCACCTCTGCATTGTCTACCTGAGATGCTAACTGTCCTGTACGTACATGTATGTCTGCACTTTGCATTGTTACCGTCACAAATCCGCTTGTGATGATATTCTGGTGACTACCGGTTCGTGGATCTCCTGTTTCTTCTTCACCCAGGACATCGCTACGCGATGGGATGCATTCTATTACTGGTGTTTGACCTGCGATTACTGCAGCCAGGAGTGGCGTCAAACCATCTATGTCCCTCGCTGTCATATCTGCTCCATTCAATAAAAGGTAATCTTCTACATCTCGATGTCCTTCTTGTGCAGCGGCTTCGAGTGGTGTCCATCCATCATGATCTTGTTCATTGACATTGGCGTTGTGGTGAAGGAGAAATTTCGCGATATCCATGTTACCATTGTAACATGCTGCATGAAGAGGGGACTTGCCGCATTCATTTCTTTCGTTCACATCATATCCACTGGAGACAAGGAATTTTACCACATTAACATGTTCATACTGTGTTGCAATGTAAAGGAGGGTCAATCCTTCAAACATAGTACCCTGAACTCCTTTGGCCAATAGAACTTTGACAACTTCTAGATGGCCGTTACTGACTGCAGCATGTAATGGCGTCCACCCAGTGTTATCATTCTTGTTCAAACAAGATCCATGCTGAATGAGATATTCCATGAGTTCTATGTTACCGTCAATAGCTGCTCCGTGGAGAGGAATCATCCCTTTGTCATCTTCTTCGTTCACATCAGCGCCATTTGATATGAAGAATTTGACGATGTCTAAACGACCAGATTGTGCTGCGGCATAGAGTGGGGTCATTGCATCAAACCTGTTCTGCGTCGCTCCTTTAGTCATGAGGTATCGGACAGCTTCAAGATGGCCATTGTCAACAGCAGCATTGAACGGTGTACAACCCTTTGCATCTGCTTTGTTCACATCTGATCCTTGCTGAATGAGATATTCCATGATTTTCATGTGGCCATGAGCAGCTGCACTGTGGAGAGGAATCCTCCCATTGTCATTCTCTTCGTTCACATCATCTCCGAGGGATATGAAGAGTTTGACGATATCTAAATGACCATATCTTGCTGCGGCATAGAGTGGGGTCTTACCATCATATCTGTTCTGCTTCGCTCCTTCAGTCATGAGATATTTGACAGCTTCAAGATAGCCATATTGAACGGCAGCATTGAATGGAGTCCAGCCCTTAGCATCATCCTTGTTAAGATCGGATCCTTGCTGAATGAGATATTCCATGACTTTCAAGTGACCTCGGAAAGCTGCAGCGTGAAGAGTATTCCTCCCATTGTCATTCTCTTCGTTCACATCATCTCCGAGGGATATGAAGAGTTTGACGATATCTAAATGACCATATCTTGCTGCGGCATAGAGTGGGGTCTTACCATCATATCTGTTCTGCTTCGCTCCTTCAGTCATGAGATATTTGACAGCTTCAAGATGGCCCTTTTGAACGGCAGCATTGAATGGTGTCCAACCCTTGGCATCATCCTTGTTAAGATCGGATCCTTGCTGAATGAGATATTCCATGACTTCTAAGTGGCCTCCAGAAGCTGCACCATGGAGAGGAATCTTCCCTTTGTCGTGTTCTTCGTTTACATCAGCACCATTAGATATCAAGAATTTGACGATATCTAAATGACCAAATAGAGCTGCAGCATAGAGTGGGGTCATTCCATCATATCTGTTCTGCTTTGCTCCTTCAGTCATGAGATATTTGACAGCTTCAAGATGGCCCTTTTGAACGGCAGCATTGAATGGTGTCCAACCCTTGGCATCACCCTTGTTCAGATCGGAACCTTGCTGAATGAGATATTCCATGACTTTCATGTGGCCTCTAGAAGATGCACCATGGAGAGGAATCATCCCTTTGTCGTGTTCTTCGTTTACATCAGCTCCTTTGGAAATGAAGAATTTGACGATATCTAAATGACCAAATTGAGCTGCAGCATAGAGTGGGGTCATTCCATCATATCTGTTCTGCTTCCCTCCTTCAGTTAAGTGATATTTGACAGCTTCAAGATGGCCATTTTGAACAGCAGCATTGAATGGAGTCCAACTCTTGGCATCTTCCTTGTTGACATCAGATCCTTGCTGAATGAGATATTCCATGACTTCTAAGTGGCCTCCAGAAGCTGCACCATGGAGAGGAATCTTCCCTTTGTCGTGTTCTTCGTTTACATCAGCTCCTTTGGAAATGAAGAATTTGACGATATCTAAATGACCAAATTGAGCTGCAGCATAGAGTGGGGTCATTCCATCATATCTGTTCTGCTTCCCTCCTTCAGTTATGTGATATTTGACAGCTTCAAGATGGCCATTTTGAACAGCAGCATTGAATGGAGTCCAACTCTTGGCATCTTCCTTGTTGACATCAGATCCTTGCTGAATGAGATATTCCATGACTTCTAAGTGGCCTCCAGAAGCTGCACCATGGAGAGGAATCTTCCCTTTGTCGTGTTCTTCGTTTACATCAGCACCATCAGATATCAAGAATTTGACGATATCTAAATGACCAAATAGAGCTGCAGCATAGAGTGGGGTCATTCCATCATATCTGTTCTGCTTTGCTCCTTCAGTCATGAGATATTTGACAGCTTCAAGATGGCCCTTTTGAACGGCAGCATTGAATGGTGTCCAACCCTTGGCATCACCCTTGTTCAGATCGGAACCTTGCTGAATGAGATATTCCATGACTTTCATGTGGCCTCTAGAAGATGCACCATGGAGAGGAATCATCCCTTTGTCGTGTTCTTCGTTTACATCAGCTCCTTTGGAAATGAAGAATTTGACGATATCTAAATGACCAAATTGAGCTGCAGCATAGAGTGGGGTCATTCCATCATATCTGTTCTGCTTCCCTCCTTCAGTTAAGTGATATTTGACAGCTTCAAGATGGCCATTTTGAACAGCAGCATTGAATGGAGTCCAACTCTTGGCATCTTCCTTGTTGACATCAGATCCTTGCTGAATGAGATATTCCATGACTTCTAAGTGGCCTCCAGAAGCTGCACCATGGAGAGGAATCTTCCCTTTGTCGTGTTCTTCGTTTACATCAGCACCATCAGATATCAAGAATTTGACGATATCTAAATGACCAAATAGAGCTGCAGCATAGAGTGGGGTTATTCCATCATATCTGTTCTGCTTTGCTCCTTCAGTCATGAGATATTTGACAGCTTCAAGATGGCCCTTTTGAACGGCAGCATTGAATGGTGTCCAACCCTTGGCATCACCCTTGTTCAGATCGGAACCTTGCTGAATGAGATATTCCATGACTTTCATGTGGCCTCTAGAAGATGCACCATGGAGAGGAATCATCCCTTTGTCGTGTTCTTCGTTTACATCAGCTCCTTTGGAAATGAAGAATTTGACAATATCTAAATGACCAAATTGAGCTGCAGCATAGAGTGGGGTCATTCCATCATATCTGTTCTGCTTCCCTCCTTCAGTTATGTGATATTTGACAGCTTCAAGATGGCCATTTTGAACAGCAGCATTGAATGGAGTCCAACTCTTGGCATCTTCCTTGTTGATATCAGATCCTTGCTGAATGAGATATTCCATGACTTCTAAGTGGCCTCCAGAAGCTGCAAAATGGAGAGGAATCATCCCTTTGTCGTGTTCTTCGTTTACATCAGCACCATTAGATATCAAGAATTTGACGATATCTAAATGACCAAATAGAGCTGCAGCATGGAGAGGAATCATCCCTTTGTCGTGTTCTTCGTTTACATCAGCTCCTTTGGAAATGAAGAATTTGACGATATCTAAATGACCAAATTGAGCTGCAGCATAGAGTGGGGTCATTCCATCATATCTGTTCTGCTTCCCTCCTTCAGTTATGTGATATTTGACAGCTTCAAGATGGCCATTTTGAACAGCAGCATTGAATGGAGTCCAACTCTTGGCATCTTCCTTGTTGACATCAGATCCTTGCTGAATGAGATATTCCATGACTTCTAAGTGGCCTCCAGAAGCTGCACCATGGAGAGGAATCTTCCCTTTGTCGTGTTCTTCGTTTACATCAGCACCATCAGATATCAAGAATTTGACGATATCTAAATGACCAAATAGAGCTGCAGCATAGAGTGGGGTCATTCCATCATATCTGTTCTGCTTTGCTCCTTCAGTCATGAGATATTTGACAGCTTCAAGATGGCCCTTTTGAACGGCAGCATTGAATGGTGTCCAACCCTTGGCATCACCCTTGTTCAGATCGGAACCTTGCTGAATGAGATATTCCATGACTTTCATGTGGCCTCTAGAAGATGCACCATGGAGAGGAATCATCCCTTTGTCGTGTTCTTCGTTTACATCAGCTCCTTTGGAAATGAAGAATTTGACGATATCTAAATGACCAAATTGAGCTGCAGCATAGAGTGGGGTCATTCCATCATATCTGTTCTGCTTCCCTCCTTCAGTTAAGTGATATTTGACAGCTTCAAGATGGCCATTTTGAACAGCAGCATTGAATGGAGTCCAACTCTTGGCATCTTCCTTGTTGACATCAGATCCTTGCTGAATGAGATATTCCATGACTTCTAAGTGGCCTCCAGAAGCTGCACCATGGAGAGGAATCTTCCCTTTGTCGTGTTCTTCGTTTACATCAGCACCATCAGATATCAAGAATTTGACGATATCTAAATGACCAAATAGAGCTGCAGCATAGAGTGGGGTTATTCCATCATATCTGTTCTGCTTTGCTCCTTCAGTCATGAGATATTTGACAGCTTCAAGATGGCCCTTTTGAACGGCAGCATTGAATGGTGTCCAACCCTTGGCATCACCCTTGTTCAGATCGGAACCTTGCTGAATGAGATATTCCATGACTTTCATGTGGCCTCTAGAAGATGCACCATGGAGAGGAATCATCCCTTTGTCGTGTTCTTCGTTTACATCAGCTCCTTTGGAAATGAAGAATTTGACAACATCTAAATGACCAAATTGAGCTGCAGCATAGAGTGGGGTCATTCCATCATATCTGTTCTGCTTCCCTCCTTCAGTTATGTGATATTTGACAGCTTCAAGATGGCCATTTTGAACAGCAGCATTGAATGGAGTCCAACTCTTGGCATCTTCCTTGTTGATATCAGATCCTTGCTGAATGAGATATTCCATGACTTCTAAGTGGCCTCCAGAAGCTGCAAAATGGAGAGGAATCATCCCTTTGTCGTGTTCTTCGTTTACATCAGCACCATTAGATATCAAGAATTTGACGATATCTAAATGACCAAATAGAGCTGCAGCATGGAGAGGAATCATCCCTTTGTCGTGTTCTTCGTTTACATCAGCACCATTATATATCAAGAATTTGACGATATCTAAATGACCAAATAGAGCTGCAGCATAGAGTGGGGTCATTCCATCATATCTGTTCTGCTTCGCACCTTCAGTCATGAGATATTTGGCGGCTTCTAGATGGCCCTCTTGAACGGCAGCATTGAATGGTGTCCATCCTGTGTGATCTTCCATGTTCACATTAGTTTCTTCTGCAACCAAGCTCTCTAAGATGTCAAGATAACATTTTGCAGCTGCTGTATGAAGAGGTCTCGTACCCCGTTCACACCCGACATTCACGTCTGCTCCCTGCAGGATGAGGAAGTCAACGATGTGTGCATGTCCTTCGTGAGCCGCTGCATGAAGAGGACGGAGTCCACCCTTACTTGGTTTATTTGGGTTTGCTCCCCTTGTAATGAGATCGTCAACATCTTCGAGATGACCTTCTAAAGCTGCCTTGTAGAGCGGTGTGTATCCCTCCTCATTCATCTGGTCAATGTCAATGTTGAATGTAAGCTCAAGTGTGAACGCACTGGCATCACTCGTAGATATTTCATCCTGCAGGGTGTTAAACATTGCATCCCAATCATCGTTCGTATCAGTCTCTAAGACTTCCATGATTTCTACTGGCTGCAGAGGAGATGTGCATTCTTCAATTTGGATGCCCTTGTCATCAGCAGATGTGTCGGCATTCAATTTTACAAGAGCACCGTGTGACAGCTCTGTCCTTCTGTCCCCTATGTCTACGCCAGATTGTAGTGTTGTAGTCGTATTAGACAGAAAACTATCCCCTTTATCAGTATGCTCTCTCTGTGCTTCTTTGTTTTCAGCATTCGGAACACTGGATTCTGATGGCATTTTTGGAAATGGGATGAGCGGAAAGTCGGCTTCCTCGGCCCTACAACAAAGGACATATTTCTACCATTGTAATGCAAGCGATATTATATAAGTTAGCATTTTAACTTATAAAAAGCATTATGTAATTCCATTTGTATTTGTTCGGATTCCATTGCAAAAAAAGAGACTGACATGTAATCAATAAATTTGGAAACTGATTCATGACATTTTTAAGCAATAGCAAAGGAATGATATGCTATGGTATAGGCAATACAATTGTATGATGTCGTTTGAGACTGAGTCCAATTTTAAGAAATGGGGAAAAGGAGGGAGGGGGGGGGGGTCCTTTTGTTTCATATCTGGGATTATAAAATCCTTACCGCATATTAACTATTCATTAATCTGCCTGATTAGATTATGGCTTAAGTCACAGTGGCTATATCGTTTTAAAGGAAACGGAAAACAAGCAAATGCATAATATAGATATTGATTATTAAATGACATTGTGAGATTTTTAAAACAAAATGTAATATCGAAATGGTCAAATGGAGGCGAATTCATTCTCATTATTAACACGAATATCTGAAGAAACTATATAAGGAACAGCGACAAAAATTTTTTTCGCCACAAAGGCGTGTTCATGGGCGTTACGAACTCAAACTTTTTAAAGTAAAGGGGTTATGTTAACATCCATTGAACTGAAAGAAATAATAAAATAAAGAATGGAGTCTCATGATGAATTGAGTGCATCATACCAAGTTTTATCAAAAACGAGAGAATTACACACAAAAGGAGTGGAAAAAAGGCTTGGACTGAAACTGGAAATCGACCGTTGTATTAAAAATGAACTTCATGTGGGACATGACATGTTGCAATAATCATCAAAGTACAATTAATGATTAAAGATAATGGTTGAAAATAAGATGTTTTCATTTCTGATGTCCATAGAGATGAGATCAAATGTCAAAGCAAAAATATTTTCATTATTACTGCGTTATTGGGTCTATTTTATGTTCATACTATAGTAGTTATTCCTTTCGACATCCCCCTTTCTCTCTTTCTGTCTCTCTCTTTACTTCTCTTTCTCTCTTTCTCACTGTTTCTCTCTCTTGTTATTTTGCCGGACCCTCTTCTTTCATTCTCTATCGTTTTCATAGTTATTATCGTTTTCATGTAAAGAAATTGTACATATTTTTGGAATGAGCAAAGACAGTAAATTAAGTTGTTACTCATGCAGATAACGATGTTATTAAAACACCTATATTTTCAATTTAATCACTAATGTACTAGCAATATGTTTTACGCTGGTGTAATTACCGAATATGATAACAAAACAAAAAATGTCACAAACCAGGCCTACATTTTGTTTGATGATGATTGATAAAAAACAAACTTACGGTTTTTGTTCCTGAATTCCTACGTCACCATCAGCGACTTGAGGAAGACTCTTGCTATTTCCAGTCTCTTGTACAACCTCATAGGCTTCCGCAGTGAGCTGAACAAAAATAAACACAAACAGAATTCATCACAGATATTATGTCATAATTTCACTGGGGTTTGTGTCCCCAAGGATTAATCGATTAATCGAGAATTGTGATGAAATGGACGTTATCTGGAACAATTGTATAATTCTTGTTAGCTAACTCATGTTGTTTTCCCTTTAAACAGTGTATTAACTGACATTTCTCCTTTAATACAACAACATGACTGAACTGAGCGTAAACTCTTCAATTATAATTGCCTGCACTGGGAGGAAGCAGCTATATAGCCCTTGACAAATCTCAACACAAGAAAGAAAATGATAACCCAATTTTTTTCAATCTAACATACATAACCATTAAAATGCACTAATAACTCAAAATTGAAGGTATTCTATCGGAGTCTTGGTGAAATGTGAGGCACATATTTCTAATAAATGAAGACCAACAAAGCAAGGAGATGAATACCGTTTTTGTATCAAGAATTGAGATAGAAATCTGGAACATCTATTAACATACAGCATAGAGATCAATATACAAATTATCGTGGATAATGCAGAACACATTTCTCAGAAAAATATCACATCTTAACGAAACGTAGTGAAATAAACTCACTGCACCTCCCCCGCCACCTCAACCAAGGTTTGGATATCACACTGAGAGTCTAGGACTAATTTATTCAGCACTACGGCAGTGGCTTAAAAAGTAGAGGCAATGATCATTGACAAAGAGTGATATAACCTCTGATTCTACCATTTGTGTGTGCAAATGCCGCGGAATGGGGTTATCTGACAAATTTGTTGCACAATAACTAGGCCTATAATAAGAACTTTTCCTTCGAGACCTTTGTAATAGCATGTTGTGGTCAATAGACTATGCCTAGGTCACGCGATTTCACGATTGGTTCAGGGAGTATTTTTTTTTTCCTGTCCAGCCGGTGGCCATAGGATGATGAAAGGGCTGCCCGGCTGCTTTTGCAGTTTGGGAACACGCCCGAACATGTTTTTATTTTTTCCCCATTTTTTTCTCGTCTGAGTGTAATCGGCAAACATTGTCCGATGTTTCACCGATGTTCATTCGATGTCAAGCGATTTATCGCCCGATTAAAAACGAATATTTGTCGTCGGGCCGCCTGTCGATCCTCCGCCGGCAACCCAACGGGGTTCCAATTTTTTTCTTTTTACTCCCGAAAATTAGAAAATCGCGCCGGCCGAAAATGCACTCAGTTTGTGTGTGTGTGTGTGTGTTGGGGGGGGGGGGGGGGGGGTGGGGGTGGGGGTAATGAGCACTCATTTTTTTTTTTTTTTTTGCTCCCGAAAATTTGAAAATTTGCACCCCCCCCCTCCCCCCCCCCCCCTTCTTGAGCGCCAGGGGGGGGGGGGGCATCTCCCAAAAAAGGTAAAATTCACGTTTTTTTACACGGTTTTTTTCCAGGGGGGGGGGGCGCTCCTCCCCCTGAATCCGCTACTGTACGGCAGGGCCTCCGCCCTACTCCCGCCTCTTGTCCGGGATATATATATAGAGGCTTCGCCTTTTCCATCTCATAGACATATATCTTTCAAGTCCAAGAGAGGAGAAGTCGCTGAGAACAGAGGAGAAATGGCGCTCGAAACTCCGCAATGCTTGATATTTCCCGTGCTGCGGGAGCCACTGGCTATGGGACGGTACACCAGGGGCGGCGGAGCGTTTTCCGAATTGGGGGGGGGGGGCGCCAACAGAAACGGCTCTTTCTTTCAAAGCGAATATATAGACATTGGTATATGTACCCCTACATTGTCATGATTGGGATTGCATTATCATGGACGATATCAATATATGTTTTTCTCTTTACATGGTCCAGGAAACCTCTTAAGCATCATAGTTTGCAGATGGATATATATGATGGTCGGAAAATCAATTTGCGAGAGAGGAAAGTGAGCGAACAAAAATTACAAGATGTTTGTGGTCCCAGCGCGAAAAATTACATCTTATAAAGAGGATAAAAGCCAATAGTTTTTAGCACAATCTAAACATGGAAGACTAAAACCACCTTTTATAAGTAATAATAGAATTATATCAACTATCGTTGCAAGCCAGCTTTCGGGGGTATCAAATAAATGGTGCTCTAAGTCGCTTTAAATTAAGGGCGCATGTTATGGAGCAAGGTAATAAACAAAAATGGGGAAAAAGACACGTATTATAAAATAACAAGATGCATGTGTAAGTAATGCAAGTAAAGAGGGCAAATTTCACTGGTGAAAATGGGGCTCTTCTCGTACCCGAATAGGGGCACTCCCCAGAGATGAAAAGGGCAATTATGAGAAAGGAAAGGGGCATCTTTCGAAGAAAAAGGAGCACCTATCAGAATTTAAATGGGAATTTATCAGACTTGAAAAGGAGGGCACTCATCAAAGATGAAAAGGAGCACTTTTTCCGTATAAAAAGGGGCAATTTGGGGGGTACCTAAAAAAGTGTGGGGGAGGGGAGGGGCACTGTGCCCACCCCCGGAGCGCCGCCTCTGCGGTTCACGTTTGTGTAACTTGTATGATATTCTGAGATGAACTGATGAAAGTTGCACAAACTGGGGGCGCGGACGTTAACACCCTACGATGAGCGGCCAATTACCCTAGGAGGCCGGCCCAGCGGACATCGGCCGATGTCCGACTAACGTCCGCCCGATGTCCGCTGTGTACATATCGGCCGGGGTCCCGCCGATGATACCGATGTACACAGCGGACATCGGGCGGACATTAGTCGGACATCGGCCGATGTCCGCTGGGCCGGAAAGTTGTCGGCCATACACCATCCGGTGTTTACTTCAAATATTGACCACGTGTCTGCCAATTGTTCTCCGCTTTTCCTAGGGTTACCCAGCGGACCCCCTATAGGCATCTGGCGGTGCCCATTCATATCAAATCCGTCGCCTGATTACTCGCCGACCTCTATGTACATTGCACGATGCTCAAAGATCGGTCACATCGCCCGACGCCCGGGTTAAATGTGACCTAGGCATTAATCAGGGGCCTCTAGCACAACATGTTGCGTGTAAATGCAACTCTAAAAATATAATCGCAACTCGTTAATCCACATTTAGTATAAAATATAGTGCTGCATTAAAAAAAAAAGGAATCTACACCTAACTGGCTCCGAAAATGATTATGAAGGCCAAAGCACTAAAATTGTGTTCATAAAACATGTCAAATACACCCTTCGCCAAATGTTATAGACATAATATTCAGTGTCTGTTAATAAATGCAGTTGTAACATTTACTGGTGTTAGGAATGGGAGAATTACAATTCCTTTCGATTCTATTACATGTTTATTGGCAAAATAAGCAAAGATAAAGGTTAGAAGACCAATGCGGTCATAATTATATGCATATGGAAAGATATTGTCATGATTAGGTGATTGAGAACATTTTAACAAGGTTGTTTAGTAATTTGCGACCGCTCGTGGAAATATTCAAGGTTTCAAGGTTTCTTTATTTGTCCACATAATATAACATAATCAAATGAATATGCAATACAATATTATACAATTTTAATGAGAAAATATTAAACAAAAGATACGACAAATAACTATACATTTATTCAAATAAATCATTTAAGATTGGCACAGTAGTGAAAAGATAGTGGGGGAGTCTATTAAAAAAAAGCATTGCTTGTATTGTATAGACCCCTTGAGATTAACACAAGTTACAAGTGCTCTGTAATATAAATAGAAAATGCTTAGGTAATCCTACACCCCCTACCCCCTCCCCTCTACGCTTCAACAACAAAAACAAAAAGGTTGTCTTTAACATTGGTGAATACACATACTTTTTTAGAGATATCTGAAATAATAACATACGATGACCTTTTTTAGCAGAGAAGAGAGACAGAGAGAAAGTAAGAAATAGAAAGTGGAAGATGAAGAATGAAGGATGGAGACATTACACACTATGATTTAGCAGCTGTTCGATTATTGATTGGCAATAATAAACAACTGGTTGGAAATCGATGGTCTCCGAAGAGGCTTATTATGAAATGGAGGGATTTTTTCTAGATCCATAACAAACAAAACAGTAGCATACGTACCATGTATCAATAAATAGATCAGACTTTATTTAATTTTTGAACCTACATTTTAAGCTTTTACTTGGCTACTTAGCAGGAAAAAAATAGAATATTTTTTCATAAATAGAAAATCGGGGGTAGTGAGCATTATTTTTTTTTCTCCCGAAAATGTTAAAACCGCGCCGGCCGATAATTCGCTCGGGGGGGGGGGGGGGGGGGGGGGGGTGGTAGTGAGCACTTCCACCCCCCCCCCCCCGGATCCGCCACTGGGTCATGATAAATATCCTTGACAATTACTGCAATGACAATTCCCCCCACGAACTGTTATTTGGAGTACCCAAAAAGTTCCGTGTCGCGAAGAGTTCACCAACATCCCAATGAAACGCATGTTAAATTCAATGCATACGTTTGAATGGGTCGTCGGCGAGCTTCCTCTTATGACGGTTTCATATAACGCTACCTTGGCGATTATGATAACAACGAAAAATTTCCGAAAAGAGAAGGTTTATTTATTTAAAAGGGAGTAAGCAGATTTGTCCGGCCGGACAAATAACTCTTAACGATTGTTCTCTTTCAATCTTTGTAGCTTATTTTTATTTATAAACGAAAACTTAACAAAGAATAACTCAGAAGACTAAGAAATTACAAATCTTGTATTAGATCATACGTCCGGGCCATTATAAGGGAAGCCCATTCCCAATTTTTGTTTTTGATAAAGCATAATAATTAGGTTAACATATCATTAAAAATCTGAGGAAATCGGAAATGTATGAATCTTTAATTTGGTTTCAATCAAGCACTATGTCATCTAACTTTGGCCATTTGTTTGTCTAATGAAATCAATGTATTTTTAATACATATTTTGTTGATGGTGAAAATATGTATTCAATGATATATTACATTTTAGTAAACTGCTCGAAGGAGCGCTCTCGAAATATAAAGTATTGATTTGCATTAATTGTTGTTTGTTATGTTTTTATCATTATAATTACTTTGCTGACCAGCCTGATTGTAATCAGCTCTCAATAAAGACCATTGTCAATCGCACATAAAATACAATTTTTTTTACTTCTTCATTTGTCTCAGAGTGGGAATAAATAGAGCATAGGAATAATACTACTGTATCGCTTTATTTGATTAAATTGTAAATACAAGTTTTAGTACAAAACAACTACATTGGGTGCTCCCGCGATAAATAAAAGGCAGTCTCTTTGTGTTAGAATGATTAAGAATTTAAATGTTTGTAAATGTCTTACCTTTTGATTTACTGGACTTTCAGTAATCTTTTCTTTAAAAGTTATTCAGTTACTTAGGCCACTTTAACATTTCAGTGTACTTTCTCTCTAGATTGCGGCTCATGAGCTATACACGTCCGGTCCGTCAGACGATTCGATTCGACGACAAAAGTATTTAAAGTGACTCGGTAACATTGTTGAAGGTTGATGAAAAAAATTGCTTAATTTTTGTATAAAATGTTACTTACTATATTCCTTCTACTGTACTAACCCTCTGACATGCAAACAATCCTGAAAAAATTCTCAAACCACGAAGATATCTATGGTTTTCTTAGAAGGCGTCGATGTACGACACCCTCTAACAGTGATTAACAGTAAATTCCCCCAACAATTTTTGAATTTTCCCAACCGTTTTTCCATGAAGAAGAGACATAAAACAGGCTATAAAAAATCTGTGAACACTTAAATGTCTGGAATGGAATGTAGAGCCATGTTATTGATTTGTGACGATTTACATCCACCTAAATTGTAATTAAATTGTAATAATATAGTTGGGAGAATTAAGGAATCGATCAGATCAGTTTTCCCCAATTTATACCATGAATAATGGTCCGTTTTCACTCAAATTTCAGATTATCTTTATTTTTACGTTTAGCATTAATTGAAGTCATTACCTTAGCACCACTATCTCTCATCTGAACAATGTTACCAAGTCCCTTTAACAAAAATACAAATACAAATGGATAAAAATACATCCTTACTGACTGTCAGCATGAACTAAATCATATCTTCTATTTAGTGGCTCGCAGACCATTTAATTTGAAATCATAAAAGGCACCAGAACAAATCACAAAAGACCGGCAATGTGGGTCTCGCAGAGCTTCTGATAACTGTTTAGAAGGTTCCATAGACCGACGGCCTAATAGGCCGAAATCCCGCAGGATTTCTTGTATTACCTTTTATTATGTATTTCCTTGTTTTATCGCTTCCATCAACTGTCGGCTCGAGGGCCGTGTATCTCGTAGATTTTTGTTTGTCCGTTTCTACTTTTTTCTTATACATTTCTATGAATTGTCGGTCTTGTGGGCAGTTATACTAGAGAAACTAGTTAGTTGTCGGTCTACATGGACGATACTTAGTTCCTTGAAAGGAAATAAGTAGTTTTGCTAATTAATATTAATTCAACAATTCTGTGGAAAATGTGAGGTGGTGATATTCGTCGTAAGTGTGTTTGATCATCAGGAGTGAGAAATGAAATACTAAAGATAAGTAGATATAATATAATTTCCTTTAGACTTTAATGAGTAAACTTTCCAAACTGCCAAAGCACAGAAGAAAAAAAAAACATTTCGCTTACCTTGGCTCCATCTGT
>JAVYIG010016348.1:0-31572 GCA_035222895.1 Strongylocentrotus droebachiensis | reverse complement strand
GATAAATTCTAAGAGATATTGATGAAATTGCTTTAAATATAGGAAGCATTAATGAGTAATCCGAGAATAACTCATTATTTTTCATGCAGGTTTCACCAGTTCGAAGAACTACAAAGACAGAGCTTATGATTAATCAAGGACAACATGTTGTATTTTTAGAATTGAGCATCATCCTTGCGAGTATGAACGTACATGAATGATATATTTAGACTCTTTGTGGTGTCTGCGGCAAATCATGCAAAACAACTCGATATGATATACATGTACTGTACATGTACATATTTATAGTTTGTAATTGACAATGAGCTGAGAGTTTATATGCATTTCATAGTTTGGAGAATATTTAATTTCTGGTTTTGTTATACAGCAAAGAAACAAAACAAAACCAGCAGTTTGATTCTAATGGGATTTATGAATAAATGAAATAATTATGAATAAATTAATGTGTGGAGAGAGAGAGGGAGATAGAAAGAGGACTGGGCAGAGGTAGCGGGGAAGAGAGAGAGAGAGAGAGGGAGAGGGGAGGGGGGAGGGGGGGGGGGATGGGCACAAAACATGATGGAAAGCAAATTCCTAGAAAAACAAAAAATAAAAACAACAGAACCCATAAGACAAGGACCCAAGCCATCCCACCTCCTCAAGTCCATATTTGAAACTAATTCTGAGTTCTGGTATTCAAACTGCATTTTTGAGAGAAATTGCAGTCAAACAGTAATTCTGAATTATTAATCATGGTGTAGATCATGGGTTTGGATTGTCAAAAATATAAATTATCTAACAGAAACACGGTGAAAATTTCTTTGAGGGAATTTCTGAAACCATGTGTACTTTTCCCTGATATGTGATAGGACAACTTATTTTATTCTAACATTCTTACCTTTTTGTTGTTCCTTTTTTGGTTATTTATGTGCTGTAACCAGTATTTTTTCCTGTATTTTTAACCACAAGCATTCTTCAGGTATCATTGATTTGTAATACTGAACAGTCTGTGAATGTTTGGTTGAATTTGTGAGATTTACTTCACCCAAATGTTACCCAATATCAAGATTATCTTTGACATCGCTTTTTCTTGTCATGGTTTTAAGATGACTGCATTCCCTGCCAATGCCCTGGAGTGCCCGGTTCCAACTCTTTCGCTGCTACCTGTGACAGCAATGGCCTGTGCATAGACTGTGCAGAGGGACACGGCGGGGATTCCTGCGAAATCTGTCTCGAAGGGTACTATGGGGTGCCTTCAGATCCTGAGGTGAGATTTTTTTCTTCTAGATTTTTCCAAAGAGAATATCTGAATAAGAAAAAACATGTAAACATTAGGTATAATACAAATATGCAAATATAATAACTTCATGTCAAAATGTGATTTACATTTCTACATATAATAACAAACATAACATACAATGTATCTATAATTATTAATGATAATTAACTATGAATTATGACTATAAAGTATTATCTTAACTATCTGTGGAAAAGTGCGGGAGACCTCTATAAGGCCTACAAAAAAAAAGATATTGTATGGCCCTTTAGGTGCCAAAACATTGATCGGTCGGTCGGAAATCTTTCTTCTTTTTTTTTTTACTCCCTCTTTGGGCTGATATTAGTCACTTTTGAATGCTTTCAGAATTGTTTTCTTCTAAATAAACACTTTTAAAAAAGCTGACCATAGATTTCAAGATTTTTGGGTCGGTTGCAAAGGGCAATACAACATCAATTTTTTTTTAGGCCTAATAAGCGACGCTTGACTATAGGATGGTGGTCTCAGATTGAGATTTAGTTGTCTTGTGCTCGTCTAGAAAACATTTATGATATTGCATTTCAGATGAGCTAGAGCTGTCACTCACATTGCCAGAGTGTTAAAAGCTCATAGGATTGTATCAGGAGAGTGGACACCACCCTCCATGCTTAGAGACTACCAAAATACATAGCATTTTCAGGAATGGTTTCTATAGAGTACCGAAGCTGTGACGTCATAAAAATCAATTTTTAGAATTTCGCAAGTTTTTCTTCATTTTCCGAAAGAACATCAAAAATAATGTCCAAATGTCGAAAACCAATTGAATATGTTAAATTTTGGCCGAGATATGACCATCTGAATAAATATACTCCCCATAGGAACTCAGTGTTATATGCTCTGGCTCCTAATGGTTAGGAGCCAGAGCATATAACACTGAGCTCCCATAGGACATATATTCATTCAGATGGTCATATCTCAGCCAATACTTAACATATTCAATTGGTTTTCGACATTTGGACATTATTTTTGGTGTTCTTTCGGAATATGAAGAAAAATTGAGAAATTCTAAAAATAGATTTTTTTATGACGTCACACTTCTCCACTCTATAGTCTTTGCAGACATAGAAATACTATGTTTTTAATTGTATTGGTTGAAGGGTTTATATACTTAGATATCACCAACAATGTTTTAATAATTTACAAAATTAAAAAAAAAAATTATTTGAAATTCTGTATTGATTTTTAAGATAACATACGGTTGTCATTTTGATAATGAATATTTTTTGTAAAAAGTACTTTATGTGTACTGGGACTGGGACAGAGGGCTTTTTATTAGTTTTTTTTTGTTTGTCCCTGGTGATCCAGTAGTTGGATAATCTTTTATCTATATATGTTCAATTGTCTGTTTCCTGATTTTTGAGGGATTTTCTTTATTGCCAAATAATAATAATAATAATAACATCTCTCACATGAGGGTTAACTATTACGATGACGATTTCTCCTGCAGAATAACGGGGGTCGTTGCCAGCCTTGCTTCTGCAATCTGAGCCAGCAGTATGCGACAGCACGACCGGACAGTGTGAGAACTGCACGGGGAATACAGATGGACTGGAGTGCGAGGTTTGCCAATTTGGTTACTGGGGGGACATCAATAGTTGCCAAGGTGAGAGGATACACGTACATATACATGTATCTATAAACCTGCCCTATAATCCAAAGAAGCTTAACCAATTCACTGCTGTAGGTTGTTTGAACTTCATAGAGAATGATGTGGTAGCTATAAAAAAAATTAACAAAAAGAGCTTTGTCTTATTTTTTCCCAGAAGCCATTGCACACTATGTGATCTGACTACAGTCCAATTTCAAGGAAATTAATATTGCTCTAGCTATGAAAAATTAAACTAATATAATCGTCCTGTTTGAGGTTAGGAATAATGATTTGAAGACAAAAACAAAACAACAAAACAATGCTGGTTTATTTTAAGACTTCAAATCTAAGTGAAGGTCAAATTGGCTTAAAATACATAGGCGTTTGCAAATGCTGGTCTTACATCACTAGGATACGAAGCTGATTTGACTTTTCCTCCCACTAGGAATTTTGCACTACTCTGAAATGTAAATTTTACCTATTTATATTATTTTTATTTTTCCTTGTGTAGTATTAAGAAATCTATTCTTACTTTGACTGTCCATGAAGACTTCCTGGAACTGAGCATGTAGCTGTCCTCAAATAGTCTGTTATGTACATGTACTATGGGTTTATTGCTGTTTGGTCTACAACCAGTTCGTCTACTATCCACATCATGGTCTAAAAATCATTTTGTCTACTTTTTCATTTGGTCTATTGACCATTTGGGTTAATTGCCAGTTGGTCTAATTGGAGATTAGACCATATGGAAATTAGACCAAATTTATGTTGGTAAACAATCTGTTGGAAATGTTTCCAAACCCCTTCTTAACAATCTGAATGCTATTGGTATCAAAATCATGTATATTCCAGAAATCTTGTAGGTTACTTTTTGCCATTTTCAAAGTTTTAATTTCAATGGAAATTGTAGTGTTCTGACCCCTCAAATTTGCCTCAACTTGGGGAAAGTCTTGCAACCTACATGTACTCTTATCTGTGCATTTTTATACCCTGCATTGTTACAAGCTCTGTGCCTAAAAATCATTAGAATTTGTCACAGATTTATTTATTCTATATTTTATTCTTTACGGTTTACCATGTCATGTCTGAAAAAGGCTTTATAAAGAAATACTTCAACACTGTCTTATTTAATCATCATTTCTGAAATTCTTTGTAGAATGCACCTGCAACTTGACAGGGGGGTACGGGAACTGCACCCAAGACACCGGTGTCTGCTACTGCTACCCCAACGCAGTGGGGAACGAGTGCACGGAGTGTGCCCCTGATACCTGGGGCTTCGACAGTGGCGCAGGCTGTACGCAATGTGACTGTCATCCTGTTGGATCAGTTGATCAGCAGACCCAGTGTGATTTGGTGAGTGGTTGTTGTGCCTTGCTATCCCAATTTCTTTTCTCTTTTTGTTGAGGGGAGGGGGGGGGGGGGTTCACATTCATTGGGCCATATAATAGAACAGTTTATTAACATATTCAAGTTTATGGATGTTATTTTCCTATGGACCTAGTGACTAGTTATTCTATTTACTTGTTATTAAAGTGATCAGGTAACTTTGTGTCAGATTCTGAAACAAAATCCTGGATTTAGCTCATGCTGATATGATAATTATAAACCTTTAGGTCAGTCAGGAACCCCATGAATTTTAAAAGCCGATCGCCTATGTGATTATCAACACATGAACAAACTTAATTTAAAAAGTAGGCATAAAATTTGATTATGTTAGTAAAATGGTCTAGTGTCCAGTGTCCTGGTGCTATATGTACACTACATGTATTTATGTAAGTATACAACTGAGTATCATTTGATGATGTGATCATAGATTATCTCTCTGTACATGACCTTACATATATGTACATCCCTAAGCTAATTTTCCATGATTCAATTGGATTAACGATGACATGTACAAATAAAGGAATCAAATAACTTTTTTTTTTTGGGGGGGGGGGGTCAAATCAAATTATATACGTGAGTAATAGTTTGAGTGTGAGTGCAGTATACCTGCAAATACAGTAGTCTCTTTGACTGATACATCCACTAAAAAATAACACTTTGTACTATCAGCTTCAAAAGGTTGTGATGAGTCTTAATCCCCTTTCCTACATTCTCTTTCTAAAAATATGTAGCTCACTGGCCAGTGTAACTGCAAAGCGTTGGTTACGGGCCAGAAATGTGATGGTTGCATGATGGGATACTACGACGTGGATCAGGAATGTATCGGTAAGATTTTTTTAATGCTGCCGTTGCACTGTTGGGTAAACCTCAGTCATGAGGGCCATGTAGTGTCTTTATCGAGCCACATCATAAGAGCGACTGTTTCATGTACATGTAGCTTAATGTTGCAGTGTGATACACCAACTTGGATGGGTCAGTGTGTAAGAAGGTAGAACTTGCAATCGGCCATTTTCATAATGTAACAAAATTTAATGCATACGTCTTTGTAAAGTTCCTCGAAACAAATTATTTCATTCACCTGTTCAAAATAATTGTAATTCAATAGTCGATATGCAAATTGCATATATACTACATGTTATTTAATAGGGCAAGCCATTTTGTTTGTCCTACCTAGCAACAACGATTGTATGCAATTTGATTCTGACTATTGAAATACAATTATTCTTATCTGGTGATTGAAATAATCTGCATCAAGGCACTTCACAAAGACATATGCATTCAATTTGGTTGGTTGACAAAAATGGGCTGTTGCCGTTTTTCAATGAAGACACTCTATTAAAAAGCAGAAAGAACATTACTCATCATAGAGAGAGGTATTTGAAAGCTAAAGGGGGGTTGTTTCTTCAAATAAGCAAAACAAAACTGAATCAGATATATTTTAAAGTTTGTATAATTGAATAAATTTGAATTGTTGTCTGAAAATTCTCAAATATGTATTGGAAACCATATTTTATATTTCGGCTACCACAACTATGGTATTTGGTCATAGAGGGCAGCACCGGTCATGGGTATATTTGGCTAAGGCACTTTCGCTTCCCATACAAATACTCAAGAACAGGAAAGTATGATAGAAATAATAGTTTCAGAACCAATGAACTATAATAATGATGACATTTGGTTCTTATATAGCGCCATATCACATTATAACGTCTCTAGGCACTTCCAAAGAGCTTTAGAAATGATTACTTCGGCTTTAGCAAGGCTGCCATTACGATGCTCTAGCATTTCAAGGAATTAATTCCTGCCAAGTAACAGAAAATGATGGTGCCTACATGTACATCGATCTCATCAAATCATTGGGGGAGTTCATGAAACCCTGAACAATAGTTTAGTAAATGAAGGAATTAGTTGAAACCGGAAGAAACCTTGCCTCATCATCTTCAGTATTATATCTGTGCATGTGCTGACCTGAGCAGTGTGGGATTGAGGAAGGTTGCCGCCTACTACTGTTCAACATCATATTTGCGGTAGGGTCAATTCATCATTGTGTTGTCGGTTTGAGGATCTTACTGCCGCTATCCATTGTAGCATCCCTGGTAATAAAACAAATGTTTTATGTTTCTATATCTGACAGCATGCAACTGCGATCTCAATGGCACGCACCCAACGACATGCTCCAATGATCTCTGTAGCTGTGATCTCGTTACCGGACAGTGTGACTGCAAATTGGCCACAATCGGTGGACAGACATGTGACCGTTGTGGTCGACTGGATCGAGGTAAGGATATGATGGCAGAAAGAAGCTGCTCGTATCATTCTGTGTCATGCGACGCAGAATCCATAAAAGAAGGGATTCAAACGTATGTGTTCTCTCAATGTGATGTCATTGATTTTAAGAGAAATGACACGTTCAAAATCATATGAAGCACGATTAGACGTAATCCTGAGACCTATGATTTTTTTTAAATAAATTTGCTATAGAGGCAATACAACTATTGTATGAGACATATTAATGGTAATATAAAATGATTCCAATCTGTGCCCAAAGCCTTTAGAAATTATAATTTTTTTAATGATATTAATCTTACATGGATTTGTATGTTCAAACCAACACCACTTCTGAAATAGCTTACGAAAACAAAAAAATTAAAAGAAGAAAAAAAAACAATAAAGAAAATGAATGACATGAAGCATGACATTTGTAGATAATTTTTTTGTAGTGGAATTGTTTTTTAAGTTAAGGTATCTAAAATTACTATTCATGATTACTCAAATTTTATTTAATGGAGTCATAATGTATAATAGATGCTGAAATAGTACAAGCAATAGATGTGCAGTAGTAAACAGATATATTTATTGTTTGTAACTATCATTTTCAGGCACAGCTCAAGTTGTACAGGAGATTTTTGTTGGTAAGTACAAATGTCACACATAAACGAAAAGGAGATCCAAAACCTGCTAGCTTAAATTTGACATGGGTAGTTGCTTTTTTAAATTTCAATGATGATTCCAACTATGAATCCAAGTTTTACTACACTGTACCATATTGTACAGCAGATTAATAAATGTCAAAACGTCATCCGGCACAACCCCTGACATTTCATCTATTATTCAGAGTTTAAACTTATTATCCAATATGTGATAAATTGCACAGCATCTTTAAGCCGTACTCTGACATTTGCTGAAATGTCAAAGATGATCTTGTAATTTCATGTATTTTCCTGATCTTGTGCAGTGTGATGTCAAATCATTAAATCACACTCCAAATTTTCTTGAATGCTATTGACGATCATTGCAATTATATTTCTCATCCTTACATCATAGTTTTGGAAATGGCACAACATCGTGAAGCCATACTCTGACATTTGCTCAATTGTCAGTGCTGGAGGGTGTTTCACAAAGATCCTAAGTCAAACTCAACCTTAAGTTGGACTTAAAAATTATGGAGAGCCATTTGTAACCTTAAGATAAATATATTCCACACCAAAAATTCAAGTAGTTTGGACTTTTTATAAATTCCACATCAAGAACATGAAATCTCCTTTATTTAATAGAAAATATGAATAATTTGAATCAACATTTTATGCCTTTTAAAATAACTTTTATAAGATATTTTCATAGATGCTAATGGCTTTCCATAATTGTTAAGGCCAACTTAGAGATAAGTTCAACTTTAATAGTATCTTTGTGAAACACCCTCTAGGTACATGTACATTGTAGTGCATGTTGATGATTCCACAATAAGACTCATAAAAAAATCACCCAGGTTCACAGTAACAAGAACTGCATACCGGTAGTGTATGAAAATGGAAGGATCTTCACAGAAAATGTAGGTCTCAAAACTGACAGCAAGAATCAATATCCTCAATGAATGTGAAAAAATTTACCTTGAATGTTCAAGACAAATGGAAGATAAAAGCTGAATAATTGTAATAGAAAACGTCTAAAATCTGAATAATTAGCAAAGAAATTTGAATTCATCAGAATTGTAGCCCCAACCAATTAACTCTTATCGTGCCAAGAACACTGTTCTGTGCATGCGCTGGCGTGCCACGCACACATTATCAGGTTTCTGTTGACTTGCCATGGACACATAAACTCTCATCCGCTCGCGTGCCACGGACACATTTTCGTGCATAAGTACACAAGCTAATTGTTTATGCCTATTGTGCGATGCGCATTGCATGCACGCATGAATAATTACTGTATTTGTGGAGGGGTTTTATTGTTGTTTTGATTTTGCGTGCTTCACGTATACCGTTACATCGGATTTTCCTGAGAAAATTGCGATATTTTATCATCAAATTTGTCAGTTTTGATCATGGCCCCTCAGATTGTGTGCGGGAAATGAGACAACTGATTGGTTTGACAACTCACTGATAGTGCTTATTTACTTTACCAAAATTACAGATTCATGAAATGATATTGGTATCAACAGAAAGAGGGTTAAATTTCCTACAACTTTAACGTACAATTCTTTTTTATACAATATACAGATGAGATGTTATAGTGGATCAAACATAGTAACAATTTAAACTACACGCACTTGAACCAACCCTAAATTAACTTAGCACACAGGAGATTAGTAGCGGGCACAATAGGGATTAGCACTGTGGCACTGGGTGAATTGCATAGGGGCAGCTTAAGAGTTAAACTCATTGTTCCGTATCTGAGTATGTAACTTTGTGCCTTTCACTGATTTTGATGGTGTATACATTTATTGATGCATGATATTACATTGTGGTGGGTATTTGTTGCAGGCAATTTTCCAAACTGCGAGCCATGCCCAGAGTGTTTCCAAAATTGGAGGGAGGAACTTGAGATTCTGGGAGAGGTGTTGGGAGAAGAAAGGCAACGTTTACTCGGTAAGTCATCTTGTAATCCCCATAGGTCACTGTACTGTGAATCACGTGGTTTGCGGTCCGAGTGACAAGACATTTATCTACATTTGCCACTTTCCCCCCAGGTGAAGTATATAAGGGTACACTGTAGAAAGATATTCCTTAAATGCTTTAGGGCCTATGGCAGCTCAGCTACAGCCTGGGTAGTAATATGATACCTTGTAAGCACAGTAGAGTGTATTCATATAGTCGTTGCGCTATATAAATCAGCCTATTATTATTATAACTGCTGAAGAGGGTCAAGTCCCGGCTAAGTCCATACCTTAGAAGTAAAAAATGTATGCAAAACTGCTACTGAAACCCATGAAAATAATTACATGCACCAATACGAGATGGTGATACCTGTACGTACATGTATAGTGTATGTGCATTGTCTCGGCCAATCGGTTAAGACACAGCTAGATGTACCTATAATTTGTAATAATAATATCATAATGAAAATATATATAATTTATAAAGTGCCTTTTCATGAGATAAAAAAGGCATTCATCAGAAATACAAAGGAAGAAAGAAAAAGTATGATATGAATAAAATTACTCTTATTACAAACAAAGAGCAATATTAAAGGCTCTTTCAGCTTATTTTTCATGATGTAAAGTATAATGTGCTTCATATTTCTGTATCTTATGGCGCAGAGCTCGGCGAGTATGCGTAATTCTTTTGTTGGGCGCAGTTGCCATTTATTTACACCTTATGCAGTGATTAACCCGCCATATCTGAACAAGTCTTAAGACAGATTAGAAAACTCAGACAGGTCTTGAACCTTGCAATTTTCAGGGGATGACAATGCATCTTACATGCATGTACATGAATTTGGAAATGTATTGTGCTCGAGGAAGGTTGGGCATGAGGTAAACGGTTCAATTAAAAACAATATTTAATTTTAAAAAAGCAATCGTGTGTCACAACATATTGTTGAATTGTGCATAGTTTGTAAATAAATTTTTAAAAATAAAAAAATAACAAGAAACATATGGGTACTTACACTATGAACATGACGACAAAGAAAGCGGACAAAATATACAGCTCCTCAGGTAGACAAAGGAACATCCCTTCACTGCTATTATGTAAAAAGATGAATATGCATGTGACACCTGTTCTACACATTTTTACATAATAGCAGTGAAGGGATGTTCCTTTGTCTACCTGAGGAACTGTATATTTTGTCCGCTTTCTTTGTCAGTCATGTTCATAGTGTTATAAGCCAAAAGAATAATTTACTTGTGATGGTTGAAAATGACATTGAATAGAATACCATGTGTAGACATGAAAGAAACATACATTACCCCGGTGCAAAGAAAAATATACATAACATAAATAATAAATATAAAAATAATAATAATAATAATTAACAACATTTGTATAGCGCTTATCACAAAATATGTCTCTAAGCGCTTAAGAAAAATAGAAAGAGAAGGAATTACAGCCAAATATTAAGTTATACATAATAGATAGTGGACAATCGAGGGGGCTGCATATGCAAATGAAAAAGGCTATTTAACAAAAAAGTAGGTTTTTAACATGGATTTGAATTTGTCTGTTGAATCTGCTTGTTTTATACATTGAGGTAAATTGTTCCAGAGTTGAGGGGATGCTGCATAAAAAGTTTGGGAACCATAAGACTGGGTATTGGTGGCAGGAACTATTAAGAGTGATTTCTTGTTTGAGCGCAGGTTGCGGGAGGGTAAGTATTCTGATATCAGCCTTTGAAGGTAGACTGGAGCTGTTTTTGTCAGACATATATACTACCAAAGTTACAGGCAGAATGCAATCACGTGATTGGGATAATTAAAAAAATTGATCCTCTGATGAACAGCTTCTTTATGTATTTGTTTACAATTATATGATAGAAAATGGCTTAGAATTACTTGAAGTTGTTTGACATCATTGAATATTCACCCTATGTTGAACAGCTTCACTCGACACTAATCCACTCCTACAATTATACCATCTTTGATCTAGGGCTTCTTGGTAACTATGGTAACATGACGGAGGATGACGTTGGGATGCTGATCAGTGCCATACAGAGTAACCTCACTGTGGCTGAACAGGTTATTGAGCAGGGCACTCAGCAAACACAGGATCTTGTGAACATCCAAAACTCCTTTTTGGCGGTGAGTTGAGTCAACCCAGCGCATCAACCCACCGTGCGTTAATCTTCATTTCATTCATGAAGCCTGTACTTTTCAGGAAGAAGAAGAAGCCCCTGTCCCACTCTGCCAGCTTTATCTGAGCAAGCCACCATCGTTTTGCTCTATGTGTTGTCCATTGTTCATCGTTCATCATCATGTTGTGGCAGAATTAAACCAGAAAAAAACATAGTGTTGGTTTATTATATGCTCCAGCTACCATACCTCTGTAGTTAATTTATAACATTAATACAATCCTTACTTCAATTCTGGACATGAGATGATATATGACCCTTATTGGATCACAAAGACTTACAAAACAATCAATCTATTGCAAATTAATGGCAATGAAAGGAGGCATCGTTTAACAATGTTAAATCTGAGATGCATGGCCCTACGTGTTCTCAATGTCTGTCATATGGTGTAATATTGAAGCCCTAAAAAAATTGCGCTTCAAAATGATCAAGAAGTGCCTCACAAAATTAAAAATCTTAGACTGACCGGTTTTACCATATCATTTACTATACCATTATGAAAACCGTTTGGCAAACGGTTTTCAAAATGTGTAAGTCCAATCATAAATATCTTGATAATCAGACAGGCGATCGGCTTGTAAAAGTCATCATGGGGTTCCTGACTGACCTAAAGGTTTATAATTATCATTGCAGCATGAGCTAAATCCAGGATTTTGTTTCAGAATCTGAGACAAAGCTACCGGATCCCTTTAAGGCAAAGGCCTTGTACGTTGCCTATTACATAATCTTAACATGATGTTATATAATACAATAGGGTAGGCACTGAAATGCCCTTGAATTACAAATTTCCTGAAAGTTTTGGCAAGCATGGTCCCAGATGCTGAACATAAACCTACGCCGAATTAAAACCTGGTTGCCACCCAAGCCCTAGCACTGTATCTTTGATGAATTACATCCTGGAGAAATTGTCTCATAGGACATTGTTGGGTCGTCCCATGTATTATGTTAATTTGCAAAGATGAACAGCTATAGTGAGATTTGGAGGAATATTGTGCTTTATTACTGTATTTTTCTGTATCCTCAATTCCTGGTTAACCGTTACACTCAGTTGCTTATCTTCATCATGCCTTTCTACATTTTTCACTCTTTTTGACATTCTATCCATATTCAATCGTTGCTTTGTATTTTTATCTTTTGAATATTCAAATATAGATATCAGAGTCTATTGAAAACAAGACGGCCCTCTTAGATTCTGTATCAGCTCTAGAAGGCAACATCACCTCGCTCCTGTCTGAGTCTTCTGACTTTGACGGTACGGTTGAGGTGGAGACTGGTGTGAGAAGAGATTCAGGGAGACTGAACCAAGAGTTGTCTGCTGTAACTAACACGATAGATAACATTGTTACTGAGGCGGAAGGGAACTGGGAGTCGGTGCAGACCCTCTACCAAGCTGTCCTGGACTTCCAGGTCCAGGCTCAGCAGCTGATAGTGGAAGTCGGCTCCCTGGCTGTTGATGTGGAAGGCGCATCGCAGCAACGGATCACGGTTGAAGACATCTTGGCCGAGCCTGACCGGGCAGCTGAGATGGAGGTGAATGCCCAGCGACTGGGTCTGATAGACTTCACGCAGGCTGGTTATCCACTGGAGGTGGCTGCCCAGAATGCTTCAGCAGCACAGGGACTGGTGCAGGAGGCTAACCAGACAGCGAGAAGTGCCTATCAGCAAGCGGTGAGCGAGAGGACGTTGTCTGAAGAGAGGGCATACAGGAGTGAGGTGGCACGCTTCAATGCTACAGGTGCAACAGCGGCAGCGGCTAATGCATTCTCAGCAGCAACAAATTACAAGGTATGACTGACTGTACTGTAACATGAATGTGGTTAGTTTGTGAAATGTCTCAGTAATATCTTTAGAGCTTGTTAAAAGGTTAATTAAGGATTAAACTGAAAAGAGACTGGGCTTTTTCAGAGTTTTAAGGGGCTGAAGGAAGCTATAGCAAAATGTGTATGATTAATTTGATAAACATTTAGCCTGAAACAAACATATTTCTTTGCGATTATGTTTTTTATTGTTTTATGGATCTCTCTGACATTCCACATCTTGAACTTGTGACTCTAGGATATAGCGCTGGAGACCAAAGCAAACATCACCCAAGCCTACTTGGACACCCTCAACCAGCTCTCTCAACTGAATGCTGCCCAAGTCAACAGCCAAGAGGCAAACACAGCGTCCCAGGCAACACTCAACATGGCTGTTAGGGGATCAAGCGACATGCTAGATCTGGTGAGGCAGATCAACGCAACAGGCCTGTCCGATGATGCCGTGCTACCGCTGCTGCAGAACTCCACCGCAACCTTGGAGGAAGCAACAGGCAGCCTGGAGAAGGCTAGACTATCCTTGTAAGTGACGATGAAGTCTTGTTGCCATGACAATGTCTCCATCTTGAAAGGTCTATTAATTGTGCTTTTGTAATTAAGAGGCCTGATAATTAACCGATTTAAATCGGTTTCCCGATTAAAAAAAAAAAATCCCTTATTTTCCCTATTTTCCTGATTTTTCCCCAATTTTCTTACTCTTAAGGGGGGGGGGGGGGAATTTTGTTAAATGCCATTATTTCTTCCCTGAATCCTTTTTTTTTTTTTTTTACTCAAGGGGTAGGTGGTTGAGGATAATGAAACCTATTTTTTTTTAGTGCTCACTATCACCCCTGAATTAAAAGAGATTGTGAAAGATAAATGTGTGTGTCCTAGGTATACTTTTTTCCCTCATTTTCCAGGAAGATCCTTGTTCTAGTGTCACAGTGCAATAGTCATGACCTCTTCATTTTTGTTCAAACTTTGTTCAAAGTATGCTTCTCTGATTATTATGCTTTATGTTTAGAGTAATTTGCTATCAAGGTTAGATTTCCTTTGAGTGCTTTCAAAGAGCTTTTTTAGAAATAATTACCCTGGATTTGGCTTTGGCAGCCATTAGTTATAGGTCGAGCCTAAAATATGTTGGTTTGATTTTCCTCAGATTGCTGCCATTTGCAGGTACACTGTCTGTGTGGGGGAAAAACATGGGCTCTATATTGCAGATAGAAAATGTTGCTTCTAACTATTGAAACTGAAAATACAAGTAATACATGTAAAAGGCTTGAATCTTCAGGTGCACTCAAGGCGGTTGCTTCCTTGCAATGATAATGAGAGGAACTGCATATCCTATGAATGTATACATGTACAGTACGTCTCACCCAGTGGGGTCACTCCCCCGCAGAGGGTGACACGTATGACCGTTACCACAAATGCAAATAACTCCTTTTTGCGGTCAATTTCAAGGACATTTCGTGAAGTTTAACCCCCTTTTTTACGTCAAAACAAGGACAAAATCTTACCTTGGAATACCCCTATTTATAAGATTGTATTAAAGGACACTTTCGCAAATTTACCCCTATTTTACCATATTTCAAGGACAAGACTCGGCTCTGAGAATTTTTCTTCCCGGTTTTCCCTTTTCCTGACCCCTATTTTATCAATTTCGAGGACACCTGTGCACCCCTTTTTTCTTTATTTCGAGGAATATTTTGTCCGTGGACATTGCTTGAAATTGACCCCTTTTTCCGCGATTTTGGTAACGGTCATGCGGTCCGTAAGTCACATTGAGTGACCACACCGGGACTTCTCAAGGCATTGTCCTATCCTCTTCCCTCTCATTCCCATCTCTCTATTTCTCTCTCCCTCTCTTTCTTGCTATCTCTCCTCTCTCTCTCGTTCTCTCTCCCTCTCTCTCTTTCTCTCTCTCTCTCTCTCTCTCTCTCAATCATTGACTTGTGTTGGTATTCTTGAATAATGGTAATGAAAGAAATCATTTCTGGGTCAATTTCAGCTGATACCTCTTGTTTGATCATTATCAACATTTTCTTGTCCATATGTCATACTGGACTTTGACTCCCATTTGACTTGCATTATAACTTCTTCTTTTCTTATTGTTCTGAAACAGACAAGATGCACTTTCTGTGAGATCCCAGATTGACAACACAGAGTTTGACCTATCAGAAGCAGAAAGGGTTCGAGAGGTCACAGGTCAAAGGGTCGCTGAAACACAGAGTAGGGTCTCCAACATCAGTCAGATAGCCTCTGAGGTAAGGTAGCAAATATTTGGAGCACAAAATGAGTATTGATGTACACTTGTTTATCCGCCCGATATAATGACCGGTCACTACAAAAATTATTCATTCATTCATTTTAGGTTTATTGACAGAAAATTCCTCATAAAAACAGTCTAAAGACTGATTCAAACAAAGATTACATAGTTGCATTGTTCAAAATGATATGATAGAATCAATTAAATTCACCAATATTAACAAGAAACAAAAATTGAGATTAGAAATGAAAATGAAACCAATGATTTAGCTTGAAACTAAACAAACATTTCAATAAACATTAGGAGAAATACAAAAAAATATACACAAAACGTAGGGCTGAGAAACGATAACAACTGAAAAAAGCATAATATATCTTGTGTAAGTGATGCAATCAAAATCGGTAGAGTTAAAACGGGCATAAAGAGGGTTAGATTAACTTCCATGATAAACAAAAATGAGGTTAAACAAATCTTAATTTAGTTAAAGTGCAAGGGAGCTGCCTGGCATCAGAAAACATTCCAAGAGAAACAAATATCTTGAAGTGTATTGAAACAGAGGTAGAAATATAAAAGAATAACACTGGGTAGAGTCAATGGAAAACAGGCAGAAAAGATGGTCAGGAAGAACAAGAGAGTGGAATGAAGAAGAATAAAAGAAGAGGAGAAACGAAATGGAAAGAGAGATGAAATCAAAGAAGGATAAGAAGAGGGAGGAAGAGAAAGAAAGAGAGAGGTAGAGGGGAATGAATGAGTATAAAGATATAAAGAGAGAAAAGAGAGGATATGTAGCAGTGACAGGAAAACAGGATAAAGAATGGAGATATTCACATTTTAAAAATACAACAATATATGTAAGTAATATATTAGGTGACACTTCCTCTTAGGAATAATAAATACCTGGTCACGTGTATGTTCTCAGCTAATCATTTGATTATAGGTTCTACATGTTCATCTCCATTTTATAATGGATATACATCCATCTCTTATTCTCTCTCTTCTCCAGGTTCAGACTCAGTCCGAGACAAAGTCCAGTGATGCTCAGGCTACCTCTGTCCTCGTACGAGACTTATCAACAGAGGCTGTAGATGGTCAAGAGTGCTTCAGCGCTAAAAGAGCCCAAGTGCAGGACGCAGGTCGTAGAATAAACAGGGAAAAACAAGATGTAGAAGCTACACAACAGGTTGGTCTTTTACATACATATTTTGTTTTTAGTTTAGTTAATTTATTATCCTTTTTCCTCCTATTATATTTTTGCACCATCACAGTACATGTAGTCTCCAGAAAAATTTGATTGGTTAGGTTTGGGTAATTTGGGTAATCATATCATGTAGTAAAGCTTCTGCCAACCCTTAAAGGTAATAAAAAGTTTTGGGAAATTTTGAAAATTGGGTGGATAGTGATTCTTTACAATTTTGATATATTTGGATGCCCCTGTGGATTTATTATAAGCACTAGAAAACTTGGCCCCTAAACTACTTCTGCTTTCGAGAAAAATTGAATATAAAATTTTTACTGGTGCTCCCGGTAAATTTTGATAAATTTCAAATAGCACCTAAGGCCTTACAATGGTAGCTGCAGCCATGAAAATCTCAGAAAATGTAGTTGTGATATATAATTTTCGAACAGGAACAACTAGTCGGTAGATTATAGTCAAGAAATATTGTTTTATAGCTTGATTAATATCTTGACCTTGAGAGAGAGGTATACAACATAAAGAGTTTATTATTTACAATTCCATAACTTTAGACTCGATTTCAACCGCGACAACGATCACTGAATATTATAGGACCGCATATGTTATTTTGAACCAAATTCATGACCCTATACCAAAACTTTGAATTACCGGTACCTTTAACCCTACATGGGGGCAGAATTATTGTTATTATTATCTTTTACTTTTAATTGACTGATAGTTTACAGTATGTTTCTTTTAGAAATGTTTGTGAGGTTTTCTCATTTGTTTCATTTCTTTGTACAACATTTGTTCATTTCTTTTGACATTTCTTGTTTAATCCATCTCAGTCTGAAAATAGTTGTTTTTATATTTCAAACTAAATGTCAGGTGTGTTTTCTATAATATAATCTTGTAAGTTTTCTCTTTTACTTTAAAGGTTACTATATTGTCTTTTTTAGTCATCATGAGCATAATGGACTGTTAAACCAGTAACTATAACGCTACATGAAACTCTTGGGAATCGTTAAGGACGGCCTTTATCATAGCAAGAAAATATCGCGAAATGCAAAGAATTTAGTATGGATATTTCAACCTTTGAAATAAATATTTTGTGGCATGAAACTTTTGCAAATCTAAACCAATCACAAAATCCAGGTACATTTGATGCTCTCAGAAGTTGATGCAATACACTGTAATTTCATAGCAAAATTATAAACAGGAAGGATAAATGTCATGGAAACATCTATTTAAAGAAAAACTATGTTCTTTCTTGAGGTTCAGAAGGGTTATTGTTATTGTCCATTTAACAATGGAAATTTGTGGTACTCACATGCCACATGTATTGGATACACATATAAACATATTTGTATTTTTGTTCTTTTCCTTGATCCCTTTCAGGAGCTGAATCTCGTTCTGTCTATCGCGGAAGAATCGGCGACGGGGATAAATGATTCTGAGGATGAAGCCATCGTTAATCAAAACCTTGTGAAAGAAGTTGATATGATGACGGAAACCTTAGAAAGAGCTCTAATCAGCATTGAAGACATGGCCAATTTAGACGGTATGTATGCACACACAAAAAAGAGTTGTATATGAAAGAGAGACACATGTTTACACTTCTACTGGATGTTGCCAATTTTATATCCCATAAAAGTTGTTTACATGTTAAAAGTGTACACCCATGAACTCAGCGTCCAACACTACATGTACTTTTGTGCTTCTAAGTGGATTTTCTAATTTGTATGACTTTTTCTTGTAATTCTTCCCTCTCTATTTAAAGCGCATAGGGACATGCTATCCTGTAATGTGTTATGCGCTATAAAAGAACTGAGTATTATTATTATTATTATTATTATTATTACATGATTACAGAATCCTTGAAGTGAAATCTTTTTGGCATCGAGCACATAGTCGACTGATATGTATTTTAAAAAAAAGAATTTTATGTGACTGAATGATATGATTGACTAAATGTTGCCAATTTTGATGGCTTATGAGTGAGGTTGACATGATTACTGAATACCTAAGGAGATGATTTTCTCATTTAAAAACTTGTTCAGCTTAGAAGGTACATGTATGTCCTTCAAGAATATAATATTGAAAGGTAGCACTTGATATATGTAGAGTCTAGCTTAATGTTGCCAATTTTGTACCTCTTGAAAGATGTTGAAAGGATTACAGTTTCGTTTAAAATAGATCTCCTTCGCACTGAGGACATGGTCAAATTAGTGGGTGTGTATTTCAGGAAAGAATTACATACCAATGAACAATATAATCGACTGAATGCTGCCAATTTGATCTTTTAATGATGGAGGTTGACACGATTACTGAATCCTTAGGAGATGATTTTGTCATTCAAGACGTGATTAGCTTAGAATACGTAAAACTTCTAATAATGAAATGTAGCACTTAACAATGTACAATCTAGATAAAATGTTCCCAATTTGGTCCCTCTTTAAACTTAAAGATGTTGATAGGATTACAGCTTTCTTTAAAATAGATCTCCTCAGCATTGAGGACATGGTCAAATTAGAGGTTAAGTATTTTAAGAACGAATCTACCTGAACGAAGGATATAAATAGCTAGATTTGGCTAATTTGATCCCTTATGAGGGAGGTTAACATGATTACTGAATCCCTAGTAGATGATCTTGTCATTGAAGACATGATTAGCTTTAAGCTAATAGTAGGTATATGTTTCAAGAATAAAATTTATAATATTTAAATGTAGCACTTAACAATGTACAATCTAGATAAATGTTGCCAATTTGGTTTCTCTTAAAACTTTAGAGATAAAGATCAGTTCTGGTCATGCGATTGCATTATGAAAGAAACGTTGTGGAATCGATATTGGTGTGTACTGCAAGGTTCTGGAATCATAACAAATTCAAAATGATAAGTCTTCGTAAAGTTACAAGCACTGTACACAGAAAGATCTATATGGGACTATACGCACACGTGCTCGACACATGCGTTTTATCTATCACATACCAATAGATAAACTAATTTACCAAATATATCAATTATTAGGCGGTTTCCCGGCAAAATTGTTATCATCATGTATTAGTCAAAATATATTCTTTCACATGATTGGTAATGAGAGCTTCCATTTCATTTTTTTGAAATTGGGGCGTTTCTAAAACTGGTCTTTACCTTTAAGATATCGACAGGATTACAGATTCCTTTAAAATAGATCTCCTCAGCATCGCGGACATGGTCAAATTAGAGGGTGTGTATTTCAGGAAAGAATTATCAATGAACAATAATATAGTTGACTGAATGCTGCCAATTCGATCCCTTATGAACGATACTGAACGGATAAGAGAATCCTTAAAAGGACATGAATTTGTTGGTTCTTTATTGAAGACATGGTTAGCTTTGACAATATGTACCGGTATTTCAAAAATAAATGTTATAACATTGAAATTTTGTAGTAAACAATGCACACCCTACCTGAATTTTGCCAATTTTGTTCCGTCACAAAAGATATTGACATAATTACAGAAGGAGATGTTTTTAGCATTGAGGACATGGTCTAAACTTAGATTTTTTGTATTTTAAGAAAGAATTAGGAATTGATAGCGGACAACAATTGACAACGTGACTGGATGTTGCAAGTGTAATTCCTTACACATGCACCAAAGTTATGATCAACATCACATTTTTGTAGAATTGTTGTAAGCAGTAACATTGTTTCAAGTACTTAAAAAGTATTGCTTACTGTTCAATACATTATGCTTTTGTGATAAAAAGTTGTTTACCCGGAGAGGACTTAAAGCCCAATTCCACTCCAAAAATAACTTACTTTCAATAGAAGCAGAAAAATCAGACTAACCAATCAAAAAAAGTCTGAGCAAAATCGGAAAACTAATCAGAAAGTTATGAATTTTTAATGACATTGATCTACATTTGCCACTCTCCACCCAGGTGTTAATTAATGGGTACCCGGTAAGATGCAAAAGCTAATGTGGTTTGATTAGCAATGGCGCTTGTAAAATGGCGACTGGCTGGAATGCTCCCCAGGGAGTGGAGAATGTGCATACCTTGTATGCGGGTAAGCCTGAATCCGATGACCGGGGTAATAATATGTTCCGCGCCTAGAAACGTAGTATTAGGCGCATTATAAATGTGAGCTATTATTATTATTATTATTTTTAAAAAACTTTGAAAATCACTAGACAAATTGGCAACTCACTTATGAGTCTGTGACTTCATGTCCTCACTATCCACTAATTATTTTCTTTATATTGATGATATAAATTTCCTATTTTCTCCTTAAGAATCTTATTTCTTGACACCAGCATCCAAGTTAGATTAATAGTAATATGTTTTTGTGTGGATGCACTAATATAGAGTAATTTTTTCCAGTTAAATCATGAAAAATATGAATTTTGATGAATAATTTATATAAAAATCAATAATTATGAATATACAATATTCAGAAAATAGAGTTCATAAAAGATTTTTTGAAATGTCATGCACGCAATATGATACAAATCATATAACCTGGGCAAAGGCATGGGGAAATCAAGTTTTTGGGAATAAAAAGGGAAATTAATGGGATTAAACCAAATAGAGCAATTGATAAATAGTGAGGACATGACATCACAATCTGATAACCATCTTGGCAATTCGTGTTGTGATTGTTCTATAGTATTACATACTTTTTCAAAAATTCATATCTCTCTTATTAGTTATCCGATTTTGCTTAAACTTTTTTTGATTGGTTTGTCTGATTTTTCAGCTTTTATTGAAAGTAAGATATTTTTTGAGTGTACTTGTCCTTTAAAGCGGTCGGTCCTCTGATTGTTTACATACAGGCATACACATGCTTTCTTAGCAGTCAGGAAAAAAAAATGATACTGTTACCCTTGACAGAACGATGTTCTTCTTTTTACAGATTTAATTGTAGAGTACACCGGCCAGAGACAAGAGATGGAACGACTGTCTGCAGACTTGGATAGAATGGAGGCAAGTCTGGATGCGATCCTAGGGAACCTCCAGGGTGTCAGTACTGCTGACATTCAATGCAATGATTAATATGGTGACCACAAGCCCCACACAAACACTCCCAAGGAGGGGGTGTGGGTGGGGAAAGGGAGTGTGGGTGAGGAAAGAGGATGTGGGTGAGGGGAGATCATGGTGTGGGTGAGGGGAGAGGGGGGCAGGGAGGGAAGGGTAGTACTTCTGTGGGTACATTGATGACATTCAATGCAATTATTAATATGGTGACCACAAGCCACACACATACTGTCAAGGAGGGTGTGTGGGTTGGGAAAGATGGTGTGGATGAGGGGAGAGGGGGGACATGGAGGAAAGGGTAGTACTTCTGTGGGTACAATGATGAAATTCAAAGCAATGATTAATATGGAAACCACAAGCCACACACACTGCCGAGGAGGGGGAGGGGGGGGGGGAAGGGTAATACTTCTGTGGGTACAATGATGAAATTCAATGCAATGACTAATACATGTATCCTGGTTATATAACCCTGCCACAGTGGTTTTATTACCAGCACTCAACTGATAAAAGATTAATGAGGATAGTGGGAAGGGGAAGAGCAAAGGAAGGGAAGAGGGAAGAAGGAAGGGAGGACTGATTATCTAAAAAGCAATACAATTTGCATTAACTTCATTGCATGCAGGACTTGTTTGATGCATGTACCAATCTGTGTATAAAGGCCGCTCAAGGGAGACAAGAAAAGTGGTCTTCATGTCTAGGTTCCTTAAGTGTAGGTTTCATTAGGAAAGCATTTTAAAGTGAAACAATAGATGTCTTTATAGACAGGTGGTATAAATATACAGTCTGTTTCTAAAGCAAGTTACACTGTATATATTCTTCCCCCTGTTTATCCTTGATCACTTCTGATACATGACTGTGAATGTGTGAGAAGAGTTTCCATCAAAGGTGTCTTTGGGGTTGTGTGAAATGCACCCTGAGGCATAAGCGAAGTGTGCTGTTTAATCTAGAGTGGTATACTTTCTGTGCCTGCAAACCTCTCCTCTCCATTCAAGATTGAATAACCTATGGACAGGAATCTCAGATTATTTTTAAGCATGGTTTACCAGAATAATGTTGAATCTTTCCATGTGCAATTTTGTAGCATTTCCCTTTTCCCAGTGAACATGACTGTTTCGAGATCAAATGTTGCAAATGAAATGCTAGGCTTAAACATTTGGTTCAAATATATGGTGGATATATGGAGTAGTCTCTAATCTGTGTCTTACTACTGTTTTATGTAGTGTATTTTAAGTAGCATATATGTCATTTGTACTATGATCCTTTGAAGTAGCTTGTTCCTTTTAAATTGTACCAATAACCAACAAATATCTTGTTCTTTATGTTAGATGTTCAATGTGGCTATACTTTAATCAACATAGGGCTTCAAATATTACTTTATGAAGAGAGACTGCTAGTTTAATTGCATGTACACTCTCAATTAACGAGAAACAAGTGACTTGGGAGTAGACTACTTGACACAGCCGTACACAATCACACAAAATAGTGCCTTCATGGAACCCAAAGTCAGACTTTGCTTCTATGTAGGTTTTATATTATTCCTTATTTTCTTCAAATTCCATCATCACCCAAAATAGGGTCAGCATGGAACCCAAGTCTGACTTTGGTTCTGTGCGCCAGGTTTTATTTTATTCCTTTTTTTTTCTTCATCCTACTCTTTTTTTGGCCAATAGAATGCTGGGTAGAGTTGTTTTTTCAGGTTATTTGTAAACATTCTAGCTATACACAAATGATTTTTGAAGTAATTGACATTTCAGGTAGCCTCCCTTTTTTTGCTCTTATCCCTACTTTCCACAAATCTATTGTTTTGTGTCTGATGAGCACATTCCTTCCAAGAAGGAATGACATATAAACACTTCAAGGATCAAATTTGATAAGGCGTGTCTGTAATACTGTTCAAGTATGATAATTAATCTCCAATCTTGATCGAGTTTGGTTGAAGTGTTATGACTGATGAGGGATTGTTTGTGCATATTCTGCTTTTTCATATGGTTTTGTGTCCATTGTATCTTGAAAAAATGTCGTTGTTAATACACTTATCTTTATTCTCTTGCTTTTCCATCTTTTAAGAAATATTTTGATGATTATATTGTTTGTATAATTATGTGTGTGTGGTAGAGTGCCCTTTTCCTCCTTCCCTTCACTCTCTCTCCCTCTCTAACTACCCCTTCTCTCTCTTTCTCTCTCTCTTTCTCTCTCTCTCTCTCTACCTCTACCCCCTCTCTCTCTCACTTCCCCTCCATTGTCCCTCGCCTCCCTTTTTCTTTCATTATATCCTTCTATCCCTCTCTCTATCTTGTTTCATTTTCTCTTTCTCTCCATATCGCTTCCGCCTTCTAGCTAGGTGCTCAGCATATTAGATTGGAGAAGGGTAGTAATAACATATTATGTTATGCAGGGCCCGCTGGAAGAGCAGTTTCATAACTGAAGTGGCTACCCTGGGTAAATAAACGTTATTATTATTATTTATGATGAAATTCAGTCCTTCATTATTGAAGTGTTTTGTTCTCATGCTTATGTCATATGTGCTAATGTTGTGATATTCTTTATTGCTGTGTGTGTGTTTACCGATTAGTTTGTATCTTTTATGCTTTCAATAAAACCTTATCACCTTGACTTTTATATATCATCTTGACCATTTATGTATAACTAAAAAGAGTTTATCACCTTGACTTTTTATCAAATTGATCGTGTATGTATAACTTAACAGTCTCAAGGAATATATAGTGAAGTATATTTATTTTAGTCAAGGGTCTTTTCATAAATTGTTGTATGTATTGGTATGTAAGGGTAAGAAGTATTTATGATGCAACTGTGTAGCATTCTTTCCTGCCTTTTACATTAATTTTGAATTAAGTTTTTTAAATAATGTCAGCAAATTTTTATGAATTTTCCTTCATTTTATGAAATAAATTTGAATAATGTGTGTAGTTCATGATAGGAAATCTATCTATAATAATAACTTAAAATGTTGAATGTCTTTTTTTAAATTCATATTCAGCTCAAAAGTCTATGAAATTATGAGAATCATGATTTTATGTCATTTTTACATCAGTTAGATAGTTGAGCTTCATAAAAGACTCTGTATAATATGTAAGTTTGTGATATGATTGGCATGTTGAAATATCTAAAATATTGTGGTATTACATATCACCATGGATATTAAAGGTAATACAAAGTTTTGGGAAATTTTGAAAATTGGGTGGATAGTGAATCTTTACAATTATTTTTGATATATTTGTATGCCCCTGTGGATGTATTATAAGCAATAAAAAAAACTTAGCCCCGAAAACACTTCTGTTTTCGAGAAAAATTGAATATAAAAATTTACCGGTGCTCCCTGTTAATTTTGATAAATTTCAAATAGCTCCCTGTAAATTTTGATAAATTTCAAATAGCGCCTATGGCCGTACAATGGTAGCTCCGACCATGAAAATCTCAGAATATGTAGTTGTGATCTATAATTTCCAAATGGGAATAGCTAATCGGTCGATTTAGTCAAGAAACATTGTTTCATAGCTAAATAAATATCTTGACCTTGAGAGGGAGCTATACAACATAAGAAGTTTATTATGTACAATTCTCGCTACCCCAAATAGCGATTCTGCCGAGATCCGGGGAAAATCCTGAAATCCGCATTGCATTATGGGATAGCTTTTCGACATTACAGCTTCCTGTGCAGGCGTTCGTGATCACAACCCTCTCTTTCACGGTAGAGTTTAACTGCCTTTTGTGCTAAAGTCACTAATTCTGCCCGAAGCTTTCCATTGCATATTATAATCTGTACCAATTACACTGATTAGCATCGATTTTAGCGTGCGTGAAAACTCTGCACAGCGAACACAGGCGCTAGCGCCACAGAACTCTTAAATACGTATTTAAGAGTTCTGTGGCTAGCGCCAGCGGGATGGGACTCTATACCGGAAGTTGTAGTGACGACCCGAGAGAGTGAAAATTACCTCGTCTCGCGAATTTCGAGATTTTCGTACCTATTTAGGGTAGCGAGAATTGCATAACTTTAGACTCGATTTCAACCGCGACAACGAAACAATGAATATTGTTGGAACGCATACGCTTCCAATATATTAATTTGAACCAAATTCATGACCCCATACCAAAACTTTGTAATACCTTTAACATCAGTTTTAATTTTTTCCATTCGGTAAAATGTATTCCACAGGCGGTTGACTTTATCTTGGTCTTTCTCTCTTCATTAAAACGCAATTAGGTAAATTTTTTTTTTTTTTAACTTGAGTCATAGGCAAAAATATGTGCTGGGAATTTACTTGTATTTCATTTCATAGAATGTTCATGGAATGAAGATAAGATATTTAAATAGAAGATATAGCTGTATAAAATATAATGGTAATGCTTGCAATCAGGATAATCAAATCATTTAGAATTTGAACTTCAGGAGGGGGAGCAATATCAACTGTTTTTACTTGAGTACTTCATACTAAACACATGAATTAGTAGTAAGATGTAGATACGTGTGCTGCATTCCATTTTTCTTATTGTGAGTAAATAAACTAAGATTATTGCTGAAATACCATTTGATAGAAGAATAAAAGTAAAACATTTATTTAAAAAACGATTCTGTATCTTTTCATTTTGCAATCCATTTATTTCAACATTTGATTTAGTGCATGGTAGTGGTTCATGCACAATGTTTGTATAAGACCGGTCAATAATAAATTTATCTGCTTTTAAACATTTTCAGATTTATGTAGGGAATTACATACATCCATTAACTGTTATCACATAAAACATTGGGGTTTTTTTTCTAAAGAAAAGAGGAGGATAGTTGAGAGAGAAGGCCGCCGTAAAACAAAACAAATACAAAAACCATTTAAGGTAGAAGGGTCGGGAAACTAGAGGCAACGGAAAGGAATTTATAAAAAAAGTTAACTGATGCAGAAGGATGGAAATCATTGAGAAAGTTAATATTCGGAAATATTTTGGCACAGATTTCGGAAATTTGGATCAAAGGCATGTACCTATAAATATTGATTTTGTTCACATATTCCTCTTTCACTAAATCTTTTACAGTTTGTTTAAGGGATTTCATCTAGTGCAATGACCGAATTAATACCCAAATCCCAATTGTTTATTCAAACATCACATAAGCAACTTTGGCGCAAGTCGATTTTTGCACTCTCGCAAACAATGCCTCCTGTTCATCCTGTTCATCGTAAAATATACCACACAAAAAGAATACCAAATAATAATAATAATAATAGTGAACATTTATAATGCGCCATGTCTGTCAGAAATGACACTCCTGGCGCAGTTGTGTGGAAATTGTATAATTTGGGATGAAACGCTCTTTCATAAGATGCATAATAATTTACTGTTCATAGAGTTTTTAAAATAATTAGCACTTTTCTAGTTGTCAACTTTTTTTTGACTCGATCGCACTGTACAGTATCGTAACAGCAATATACATGCTGATACACATCATACTCAAATCAAGGCAATGTATGTTTGTCATTGGTCTACATACTATTTACCAGCTTCTCCCCGGGTGTATCTCTTGCAACAATTATTAAAATGTATCTAGTATTGTTTTAATTTTGCGTCACCTGTGCCTAGGAGGGAGGTTAAAAGCGAAGTTAATCGCTGTAACCCTCGTTCTCCTCCTACCGGTATAATAATTGGGGCGTGCAGCTTTTATTTTCAAAGTATAGATATAAAAACTGAAATTGAAAACTTGACCAATATTATGTTTCAAATGCTATTACATGATACTCTGTTTAGAGCTGTGTAACACACCAGGCGACTGTCTGACGTAAACACGAGGTGGCATTCCTTTTCAAACACTAGGTAACGAGCGCGGGGACCGTTTAAAGTTACAATGAACGTCTGCGTAATCGCGAGGTACGTTGTCATGGTAACTCGTCCACAGAGAAAAATCGCTACAGATGTGCAAAAATAAAAAATAAAAAACAACATTAGAAAAGAGAAACGATGTTTACATGGAATATATTTCTTATTAGAAGAAAAAAAAAAATTCATCAGACAAATTGAAAATGAGGACCAAGGTTTAATGGGATATATTTTTATTTCAATATTATTGCGAAATCTAGGTAATACACGTTGTTATTGTCGAAACATTGACCTGTTTACATCCATCTAAGGAATATATTCCTTGAAATGCTAGAGCGCCGTATGGCAGCCGTGTTAAAGCCAGGGTAATAATCGGGAGCGCCAGGAGGGTCAAATCTGACTGACATGAGCGCTATACAAGAACCCCGCTATTATTATTAGGGGGTTTTCGTTTGTCACGTCGACATAGTCGACGTCAAATATGGGACGTCATTTCGGCGATCTGCGCATGCGTCGGGTCGTCTGGCGTCGTCAGATTTGCGAACCCGTTCATCGATGATTTGAGGTTCGTCAGAAAACTAGTGACCCGTCGTCAGAATGACGTCATCTTGCTACATCGCAGCGTAAATCAGAAAGTAAAAACAGAAAGAGAGAGTGATAGAATGATTAAAAAAACAAAGAATAACATAAGGAAAGACAGAAAAAGAAGGTGAACGAAGGAAGAAACAAAGAAAAACATAAGGAAAGACAGAAAGAGAAGGTGAAAGAAGGGAAAAACAAAGAATAACATAAAGAAAAGACAGAAAGATAAGGAGAAGGAAGGAAAAAATAAAGTATAACATAAGGAAAGACAGAAAGAGAAGGTGAAAGAAGGAAAAAAACAAAGAATAACATAAGGAAAGACAGAAAGAGAAGGTGAAAGAAGGAAAAAACAAAGAATAACATAAGGAAAGACAGAAAGATAAGGTGAAAGAAGGAAGAAACAAATAATAACATAAGGAAAGACAGAAAGAGAAGGTGAAAGAAGGGAAAAACAAAGAATAACATAAGGAAAGACAGAAAGAGAAAGTGAAGGAAGGAAAAAAAAAAAAAGAATAACATAAGGAAAGACAGAAAGAGAAGGTGAAAGAAGGGAAAAAACAAAGAATAACATAAGGAAAGACTGAAGAGAAAGTGAAAGAAGGAAAAAACAAAGAATAACATAAGGAAAGACAGAAAGAGAAGGTGAAAGAAGGAAAAAACAAAGAATAACATAAGAAAAGACGGAAAGAGAAGGTGAAAGAAGGGAAAAACAAAGAATAACATAAGGAAAGTCAGAAAGAGAAAGTGAAGGAAGGAAAAAACAAAGAATAACATAAGGAAAGACAGAAAGAGAAAGTGATAGAATGATAAAAACAAAGAATAACATAAGGAAAGGCAGAAAGAGAAGGTGAAAGAAGGAAGAAACAAATAATAACATAAGGAAAGACAGAAAGAGAAGGTGAAAGAAGGGAAAAACAAAGAATAACATAAGGAAAGACAGAAAGAGAAAGTGATAGAATGATAACAACAAAGAATAACATAAGGAAAGACAGAAAGAGAAGGTGAAAGAAGGAAAAAAACAAAGAATAACATAAGGAAAGACCGAAGAGAAAGTTAAAGAAGGAAAAAACAAAGAATAACATAAGGAAAGACAGAAAGAGAAGGTGAAAGAAGGAAGAAACAAAGAATAACATAAGAAAAGACAGAAAGAGAAGGTGAAAGAAGGGAAAAACAAAGAATAACATGAGGAAAGACAGAAAGAGAAAGTGAAGGAAGGAAAAAACAAAGAATAACATAAGGAAAGACAGAAAGAGAAAGTGATAGAATGATAAAAACAAAGAATAACATAAGGAAAGGCAGAAAGAGAAGGTGAAAGAAGGAAGAAACAAATAATAACATAAGGAAAGACAGAAAGAGAAGGTGAAAGAAGGAAAAAACAAAGAATAACATAAGGAAAGACAGAAAGAGAAAGTGATAGAATGATAACAACAAAGAATAACATAAGGAAAGACAGAAAGAGAAGGTGAAAGAAGGAAAAAAACAAAGAATAACATAAGGAAAGACCGAAGAGAAAGTTAAAGAAGGAAAAAACAAAGAATAACATAAGGAAAGACAGAAAGAGAAGGTGAAAGAAGGAAGAAACAAAGAATAACATAAGAAAAGACAGAAAGAGAAGGTGAAAGAAGGGAAAAACAAAGAATAACATGAGGAAAGACAGAAAGAGAAAGTGAAGGAAGGAAAAAACAAAGAATAACATAAGGAAAGACAGAAAGAGAAAGTGATAGAATGATAAAAACAAAGAATAACATAAGGAAAGACAGAAAGAGAAGGTGAAAGAAGGAAGAAACAAATAATAACATAAGGAAAGACAGAAAGAGAAGGTGAAAGAAGGGAAAAACAAAGAATAACATAAGGAAAGACAGAAAGAGAAAGTGATAGAATGATAAAAACAAAGAATAACATAAGGAAAGACAGAAAGAGAAGGTGAAAGAAGGAAAAAAACAAAGAATAACATAAGGAAAGACTGAAGAGAAAGTTAAAGAAGGAAAAAACAAAGAATAACATAAGGAAAGACAGAAAGAGAAGGTGAAAGAAGGAAGAAACAAAGAATAACATAAGAAAAGACAGAAAGAGAAGGTGAAAGAAGGGAAAAACAAAGAATAACATGAGGAAAGACAGAAAGAGAAAGTGAAGGAAGGAAAAAACAAAGAATAACATAAGAGAAGATGATAGAAGGAAGAAACAAAGAATAATATGAGGAAAGATAGAAAGAAAAATGATAGAATGATAACAACAACAATAACGTTAGGAAAGACAGAAAGAGAAAATGATAAAGAATAGACAATGGAAAGATAGAAGAGAAGATGAAAGAAGGAAAAACAAAGAATAACATAAGGAAAATAGAGAGAGTATAATAGAATAATAAACGAATAACAAAATAAGAAGTGAAAGAAGGAGAAATTGAATAAGCGCGTGCGGGGGGCATTACGTCATCGTGTAGAAAACGGGTGTCGACTTAAAACGAAAAGGGTAATAAGGTAGTGAACAGGACGGGTGTCTGACGCCAATTCGCATCGTTAGAGGACGTGAACGCCGTCCTCGTCCACACAAACGAAAAGCCCCTATTATTATTATCTTCGCGGCCGATCACGTACGTGAGCAAGAGCGCGCGCTTTAGAGCGAGAAGACTTCCGATTTCTAACCCCGCGTGCCGTGTCATGCTACACCGTTTAAGGCCCGGTCTCACCGCCAGAACTTTGCTGGAGCGTTCCTTGAACGGTAGGGAGAGGGGGCCGAATTTCGACAACGCTCGTCACCGCGCACAAAATGGGAAACAAATCGAAAACACGGGTGTTGCCTTAGCGGTGCACCGCTGAACCCGGCGTTGCTTTAGCGTTGGTTTAACGGTAGCGAGCGTTGGTCCCGCTCCGACACCTCCATACCAACGCCAAACCAAAGTTCATCACCGCAATGGATCGCTGCTTCAACGCCCGACACCGTTCCAGCAATCCCGTGTCCGCTCGTAAAACGCTTACAACCGCTCCACCAAAGTTTGTGCAACGTTTAATTACCGCCCGGGCAAAGCTGGCGAAGCAGCGGTGGTCCAGCGTTCGAGATTTCTGCGTTGGCCTAGCGGACCAAAGCGTCCACGGACTTGCGTCTAGCGGTGCCAAACTTTGACTGGGCGTTGTTGGAGCGGTGGTGAACGTTGCCGGAGCGGAAAATTGCCCGCACCGCTCGCAATATTTTGTGCAGCTCAAAACTTTCGGAGCGGTAGGAGGGACCATCAGCGGTGGCCGAGCGTATACGGCGTTGCCTTAACGGGGGCCAACTTCTGTTAAACGGTGGTGAACGGTTACGAGCGGTGATGAATTTTTTTCACCGCTCCAGGGACGCTCCAGCAAAGTTCTGGCGGTGAGACCGGGCCTTAAGCTTGAATTTTACCTCGCGTTTACCTTGTGTTTGTGCTTTCTCCTTTCCGCCGCAAGCGTTTAGATCTACAACTTATTTCATAGATCTAAACAGGGTATCGGGAACCATACGTCACGTTGCATGGAAAGCCTAACGAATTAGCAAATTGCATCATGACTTAAATATAAAGAATGAGCACGAATTTAAAATCGAATATCAGTTTTATTGA
>JAVYIG010016347.1:0-31598 GCA_035222895.1 Strongylocentrotus droebachiensis | reverse complement strand
CTTTCCCTTCTCTCTCTCTCACTTATTTATTTTTTGGCGGGGGGGGGGGGGGGGGGGGGGGGAGGCAAGAGCCATTTGCCCTTCCCCCGTTTCCCCTCTTTGCTTCTTCTTCCTCTTCTTTCTTTCCTTTTATATTCACTTTCCCTTTCCCTTCTCTCTCTATCTCTATCTTTTTTTTTGGCGGGGGGAGACAAGAGCCTTTCGCCCTTTCCCCCGTTTCCCTCTTTGCTTCTTCTTTCTTTCAATTTATATTCTTTTTTCCCTTTCCCTTCTCTCTCTCTCTCTCTCTTATTTATTTTTTAGCGGGGGGGGGGGGGGGGGGGGGGGAGAGGCAAGAGCCATTCGCCCTTCGCCCCTGTTTCCCTCTTTTCTTCTTTTTCCTCTTCTTTCTTTCCTTTTATATTCTTTTTCCCTTTCCCTTCTCTCTCTTATTTATTTTTTGGGCGGGGGGGGGGGGGGGGGGGGGGGAGGAAGAGCCCTTCGCCCCCGTTTCCCTCTTTTCTTCTTCTTCCTCTTCTTCTTTCCTTTTATATTCTTTTTCCCTTTCCCGTCTCTCTCTCTCTCCCTCTCTTATTTATTTTTTAGCGGGGGGGGGGGGGGGGGAGAGGCAAGAGCCATTCGCCCTTCGCCCCTGTTTCCCTCTTTTCTTCTTTTTCCTCTTCTTTCTTTCCTTTTATATTCTTTTTCCCTTTCCCTTCTCTCTCTTATTTATTTTTTGGGCGGGGGGGGGGGGGGGGAGGAAGAGCCCTTCGCCCCCGTTTCCCTCTTTTCTTCTTCTTCCTCTTCTTTCTTTCCCTTCTCTCTCTCACTCTCTCTCTTATTTATTTTTTGGGCGGGGGGGGGGGGGGGGGAGGAAGAGCCCTTCGTCCCCACCCGTTTCCCTCTTTTCTTCTTCTTCCTCTTCTCTCTTTCCTTTTATCTTCTCTTTCCCTTTCCCTTTTTCTTCTCTATTTCTCTCTTATTTGTTTTTGAACGGGGGGGGGGGGGGGGGGGGGGCGGGAGGAGACAAGAAACCCTTCGTCGGGCCACCCTGTTTCCCTCTTTTCTTCTTCTTCCTCTTCTTTCTTTCCTTTTATATTCTCTTTCCCTTTCCCTTCTCTCTCTCTCACTCTCTTTTATTTATTTTTTTGGCGGGGGGGGGGGGGTAGGAGGCAAGAGCCCTTCGCCCCCGTTTCCCTCTTTTCTTCTTCTTCCTCGTCTTTCTTTCCTTTTATATTCTTTTTCCCTTTCCCTTCTCTCTCTTATTTATTTTTTGGGCGGGGGGGGGGGGGGGGGGGGGGGGGGGGAGGAAGAGCCCTTCGCCCCCACCTGTTTGCCTCTTTTCTTCTTATTCTTCTTCCTCTTCTTTCTTTCTTTTCATATTCTCTTTCCCTTTCCCTTCTCTCTCTCTCACTTATTTATTTTTTGGCGGGGGGGCGAGGCAAGAGCTATTTGCCCTTCCCCCGTTTCCCTCTTTGCTTCTTCTTCCTCTTCTTTCTTTCCTTTTATATTCACTTTCCCTTTCCCTTCTCTCTCTATCTCTATCTTTTTTTTTGGCGGGGGGAGAGACAAGAGCCTTTCGCCCTTTCCCCCGTTTCCCTCTTTGCTTCTTCTTTCTTTCAATTTATATTCTTTTTCCCTTTCCCTTCTCTCTCTCTCTCTCTCTCTTATTTATTTTTTGGGCGGGGGGGGGGGGGGGGGGGGAGGAAGAGCCCTTCGCCCCCCACCCGTTTGCCTCTTTTCTTCTTATTCTTCTTCCTCTTCTTTCTTTCCTTTTATATTCTCTTTCCCTTTTCCTTTCTCTCTCTCTCTCTTATTAATTTTTTGGCGGGGGGGGGGGGGGGGGGAGGAGGCAAAAAGCCCTTCACCCCCGTTTCCCTCTTTTCTTATTTTTCCTCTTCTTTCTTTCCTTTTATATTCTTTTTCCCTTTCCCTTCTCTCTCTTATCTCTTATTATTTTTTGGCGGGGGGGGGGGGGGGAGGGGGGGAGGAGACAAGAGCCCTTCGCCCCTGTTTCCCTCTTTTCTTCTTTTTCCTCTTCTTTCTTTCCTTTTATATTCTTTTTCCCTTTCCCTTCTCTCTCTTATTTATTTTTTTGGGCGGGGGGGGGGGGGGGGGGGAAGAGCCCTTCGCCCCCGTTTCTCTCTTTTCTTCTTCTTCCTCTTCTTTCTTTTCCTTCTTTCTCTCTCTCTCTCTCTCTTATTAATTTTTTGGCGGGGGGGGGGGGGAAGGAGGCAAGAGCCCTTCACCCCCGTTTCCCTCTTTTCTTATTTTTCCTCCTCTTTCTTTCCTTTTATATTCTTTTCGCCTTCCCTTCTCTCTCTTATCTCTTATTAATTTTTTGGCCGGGGGGGGGGGGGGGGGGGGAGGCAAGAGCCCTTCGCCCCCGTTTCCCTCTTTTCTTCATCTTCCTCTTCTTTCTTTCCCTTCTCTCTCTCTCTTATTTATTTTTTTGGCGGGGGGGGGGGGGGGGGGGGGAGGCAAGAGCCCTTCCCCCGTTTCCCTCTTTGCTTCTTCTTCCTATTCTCTCTTTCCTTTTATCTTCTCTTTCCCTTTCCTTCTCTCTCTTTCTCTCTCTCATTTCATTTTTGGCGGGGGGAGGAGGCAAGAGCCCTTCGCCCCCTTTTCCCTCTTTTCTTCTTCTTCATTTCCTTTTATATTCTCTTTCCCTTTCCCTTCTCTCTCTCTCTCTCATTTATTTTTTTGGCGGGGGGGGAGGCAAGAGCCCTTCGCCCCCGTTTACCTCTTTTCTTTTTCTTTCTCTTCGTTCTTTCCTTTTACATTCCCTTCCCCTTTCCCTTTTTTACTTCTCTCTGTCTCCCCCATCAACATAGTAATAACGAAAAAGACCACTCTGTAATCAAGACCATTCAATTTATTTAATACATTTTCGATATACTTAAATTGGCAACTATTATCTTTTGTCCCAGATCCTCATTACGGTAGATAACTTCACGCAGGCGCGTGCCCGCACGCAATCCACCATCAGTGCAGTAGGCCTATGCATTTGTATTGTGCTGCGGTTTGGCGTGAAACCTTTGAAAAAGTGCATACTAAAATCAATGTTTTTCCGAAAATACTCCCCCAAATACAACAAAATTGACACGAAACGGGTAAGAAACATAACGCCTTTTAAATCGTTATCTTTATTTGGACATTTGATTATATATTTACCGAAATTTGGGGTCTGTTTTAGTAGGCTATATTTTGGATACCTTACTACATTAGCGCCGAAGAATTAGTCTTTCTTTTGCTCTCTCACCTCCTTCGACCTTTTTCTAGTTAGCTGTTTCTTTGTATTCTCTCTCTCTCTCTCCAAAAAACCCTGAATATATATATATAGCCTACATGTTTGTATACCATATATATCCTCTTGTGCAGTGATTTTCTAAGTTCCATAATCCATAGTTTTTCATAATTAAAAAAAATCTTAACTTCCTAATTATTAGCTTTCTGATTTTACTCCATTTTTGTATACTCATTTCTCTTGTTTTTCTATTAAAAGCAAATTATTTTAGAGTAGACTTAGCCTTTAAATTCTAAGTAGGTGAGTTTTTAGGGCCTTTCTAAAGGAATCGAATGAGGACAGTTTCCTAGGTTTTATTGGCAGAGAATTCCAAAGTATGTGTGCTGAAAATGAAAAGGTATATGTTACCATAAGTTTGGGTATGTGTACGTGGATAAAAGATGTTGTGATGAGGATTAGAGAGAAGACCACAGGGAAAGAAAGCCCTGAACTGACATTCAAATATATGTATTTGGTTTTACAGGAAAATGTTATTTTTGGTCAGATTTTCAACAACAACAAAATCATTACATACTTTTTAGATTTTATATTTTTTCTTCTAGCTACACTGTTTACACACTTTTGAAAAATTCTTAAAGAGCAATCCAACCCTTCTAATCAGTCCATATGAATGAAGGCAGAAAAATCAGAGAAACAGAATGGTGAAAGTTTGAAATAAATCAGACCAATATTAAGAAAGTTATGAGTGTTTGAAATATGAGATCACTAGTAGTTTCACTACAGTTATGCAAATCTCAAATCTGCAATTTTTTTGGTGGATTGTGACATAGTGGCAGATTACTGTCCTGTTTGTCGTTTACATACAAATATATCACTTATTTCTGTGTTTCTCCCAAGTGCCTTCACCCCCGTAACACTACTCCAAAGATATTAACGAGAGAACCGTTACATTATACAGGTCCTCTAAAAAGAAAAGACCATCCCGAGTGACCGAGTCATACATTTTATGAAGTTAAAATGTTAGTACTTTAGTATACCGGTACCTTTCAAGTAAATGGGAAAGTTTTCCGCCACTACATCACAAAGACAGTATTAATTCAGCCAATTTGAAGAGCCCATAACAAAAATTACCTATAGTGATTGCAACTTTCAAATATGTGTACCGGTAACTTTTTAATTTTTGTCTGATTTCATTCCTAATTTCATTCAAACTTTCATCAGAATGCTTCTCTTATTTTACTGCTTCAGGGAAAAAATTAATATTCATTTTATCGGGGGCTACTTTTCAAGCTTGCCTGCATGAAAATAAAACTCTAAAATTTGTTTTGCATTGAACTCTCTGCAAATTTTCAGGGGCTACTTTGGGCATTTCGGGTGCGATTTCGCCCCGAGCCCCCGCATATTTCGTTCAATGTATTCTAGACTAGCTTGCTATCAAGGTTGAATTCCCCTTTCAAAGAGTGTCATCTCTGATTTTATATCCCGATTCAATTCAAAAATAAAAACTGTGGTGGTTAGATGATGCTGATCGAGTGAGCAGCTAGGTGCCATTTTTGTCCCGCCTGCGTAGCAAAAAGCGAGACATAGGCATCGCTTTTCCGGTGGCGGCGGTGATGGCGTCAACATCAAAAACTTAACATAAGGTTAAGTTTGTGAATTTTTGATATAATTTTAAAAGTAAAAGTCCTTTGAAACTTGGGCTATAGGGTTATCAAGTATCCCAAATCATGTGAGTTGAATTTCAGGTTACAAAGTCAATGTCAAAATTCATTTCCGGTCAACAGACTTAGACTACCGGGTATGTTGTGGCATCATCATCGAAAACTTAACCTAAGGTTAAGTTTTGTAATTTTGGATATAACTTTGAAAGTATAAGTTCTTAGTGAATGAAACAAGTATCCCCAATCATGTGAGTAGAATTCAGGTCACTAAGTTAAGGTAAAAGGTCATTTTAGGTCAACAAACTTAGACTTTTTTGTGGCATCAACATCAAGATTTTGAATTTTTAGCATATTTTCAAAAATGTTTGTTCAAATTCCTTGAAACTTGTAATTAAGGGTTATCAAGTATCACAAATCATATGACGCAAATTCCAGGTCACAAGATCAAAGGTCATTTTAGGTCATTAGACTTGGATTATATTTTCACAACTTAAGGTACTATGTCCCATTTGCAGGCCAAAAAAATGAAAAGGTTAAATTCCAACAGCATTTGACAGTAAATACTAATTTAGAACTTCCCTCAGAAAGAGGGGACTTGAAAATGTCTTTAAGTAGGAAAGTAACGACTATTAGTTGTCAAATCAACTTCAGAGCTATAGAGCCAGTAAGTAATAGTCTGATTTTCAGACCATTGTACCGAATGGTCGTACGTTTTACGCTGCGCAAATATTCAATCAGTTTAATTTTGGCCATCACAAGAAGTGGGTTATTGATGTAGACAAAAGCTCATGTACATGTACCCTTTACAGCTCATTTTATATGTTATTACCAAAGAAAAAAAAGCTAGTCAGCCAATCAATAATGTATGACAGTGAGCAAGCAAACAGGTTTCCTTGCATAATTTGAATATTATGACACTGCTAACGTTTTAAATTTCACAGAATACATGACATATTCATAATTCCTGAGAAGTTCTACAGAACTTGATGTTGGCTGCAAAAGGGACATAGTACCTTTAATATGAGAATTAGTAAATCAATTTTTAAAATTAATTTGTTCATATTTCATTCAAGTTATAGATCGTGGTACAATTAATAGTAAATAATGATGATTCTTTCATCAATATTCACTTCAAAATGCTGATTATATTCAGGGGATTTCGTTTTTGGGGGGCCTGCTAATGAGCCACCCTGCCTATAAATAATGTTTCAACCTCAATTTTTCATCTTTTCGAATTGCGTAATGCAGGCGAGACCGCCGAGAGCGTTTCCCTTGTTCTAGTTTGCTGTTGCTCTATCCTCCCCCCCCCCCCCTGCATTCATAATCTCTCTCTCTCTCTTTAAAGGAAAGATAACGAAGAAAAATAATTAACAAATATTTCTCTCCCCCTCCCTCCCTCTCTCTCTCCCCCTCCCTCTCTCTCTTTCTCTAGTTAAACTCTACCATCTTCATTTTTCCTTAAAAAATTGTTTCCTCTCCTTTTTGACACAGCCTCCTTTGTTTTTTTCTTAAATGTCCTATAGACTTGTGGGACGCATGTTCCACTGTTTTAAATCATAGCCAAACGAAATGAAGAGTATGGGACGCCGTGGTGAAGTTCAAATATGTTTATTCGTTTTTTTTGCATACACATCCTTTGATCTCCACATCTTTATTCTCAAATCATCTCGTACTTTCACTGAACATCTTAAAATCAGTTCTAAAAAGAAAAATAATTGTAGTTGCTTTTTGATTTATATATAAATGAGACTCAAACATGCGAAAAATTAGTAACTATTTAAAAAACAATACACAGATGCAACGAATTACGATAACTTTCATATAATGAGCTGTAAGTGCATTTGAGGACACACCTTGAATAAGGTTAAATCTAAGTTTAAAGCCCCACTGTCCTACTTGTAGCTACTTGCTCCCTCTATATACATGTAGAAAACTTCCCAATCGGTGCCTGTTGGTCCCCCATGATCCTCTTTTTCTTGTTAGTTGAGAGCTGAGTTAATGGGATAGCCACCTGTCAGTGACCTCACTGTGTGGTCTAATCCCTTCTGGCCCAGTAGTATTGACGGTCTTTAAAGTCCAGAATGAAATAACTCCTGAAGTAAAGAAATGAGACTGATGTTTGGTAGAGGAAAACATGTGTAGGAATATATGAATTGTTGTGCCACATCCTGCAATTTCTTTTATTGTTCACATATTTTGAATGGTGGGCATTTAAAAAAAAAATTCTCTCTCTGAAGTCAAACTGAGCCAATTAATAATGGGCATATATACCTGATATATATTTGACCCAAACCCTGACCATACAGAACATTTTAGATCAGGCCGTGCAATACAGTTAACAAACTGCTTACAGTAAGTTCGTATTAAGTAGATGAGAATATTTCTTAATGCATTCAAGGAGTCAACTGGTTAAAAAATATTTGGATCTTGAGGTTTCGAAGTATTCATCGTAAAACTTAACATTATTTAAGCAAGGATGCTATGGTACATATTTTTGTTCCCACTGTAGCAAAAGTAAAATAAAGTTAATTAGCATGATTACAAAGCTTTTTTTCATAAACTAATTTGATTTGTGAAGTGTAGGCTAAACCAATTTTTATATTCACTCTTGAATGGCAAAGTGTGTTGTTATTACTATTAATGTTATTATTAACATTATCATCCTTATCATTATTATAATTGTTATCATCATCATAACCAATTCACCATCATTACTTTTTTACTATCATTACCATCATTTTCATTGTTGTTAGTAGTAAAGTTTGATTTAAAAAAATGATATTTAATTTTACCTGCAATATTATTTACAAATTAAGTCAAGCACACATTTTGCTGTAAAAAAATAATGAGTCATTGTCAGACTTCTTAGTTTTATTGTGTGAATGGAAGCAAAAAGGGCAACAAAATGATGCATGCATCTTCCAATATATCCTAGGTATACAGTTTTGTGGATAACAACAAAATGGGTCTGTATCATTTAATAGTAACTGAGATACTACGATGTGATGTCTACTGATGACAAAAATAATGGTAACAAATTGGAAATATTCAATATTATTATGTGCATAATAATTGTCCCAGTAAAGAACAAAACCACCACAAAATGCAAGAATGGAAACTATTGTGTTGCTATGACAATAAATCCATTTTGCTGGTGTGACATGAGGAAACAACTCATTAGGGACATTTGTACATCATATTCAAACTGACATATTATATCAAACTTAACAAATATATCATACAAGGCTATTCATGTTGTTTTAAATGGTACGATTCACAAGGTTTTACATATGAAGCTCAGTCGCAGACCAGCAGGTTTGTTTTGTTATTCTTGAATTTGATGATGCCCGATTGCCTGTAATGCGACAGGAAAGAACACAATGAGATAGAATGATAGCACATAGAAAACAAACAGGAATTTTGGCAAGAATCTATTTCAATGTATTTTCTTTCCTGTTTAGACAATTGAGAGCAGTTTTAATGCAAAAACAATGACTTCTTATTTCATATGAATATTAAAAAATGCATTTAGATACTATATTCTAAAACAAAAAATATATTAAAAACTTTAAATTGTAGTTTAAAGATTTTTGCAAAGTTGATCATTAATTCTTCTAGCAATAAATGATACTGTAGTACATCAATGATGAGAAAATGGGTACAGGAAAAAAATATACAGGGGCTCGGGGCAAATTGGCCCCCGAAATGCCAAAAAGAGCCCCGAAAGTCATAAAAGAGCCCCCCCCAAAAAAAAAATTGCATAGAGTTCAATGCAAAACAAAATAAAGAGTGTTATTTTCATGCAAGCTAGCTTGAAAAGTAGCCCCGAAATTTGTTAAGTATTTTTCTCCCTGCTATATAGTACAATACCACTGGCAATGCCCATGAAACACAATTCACCACTTAATGTCACAGGCTCCTTGAAACAATTACATTAGAGTAAGAAAATTATATAATCAATATTTACTTACAATTTAAACACCAGTTTAAAAAACATTGAAATCACATTGAAAAGTAATTTCCTTCCATTTTCCCCTATACACATAGATAATTCATATATCAAATATGAGTTTATCTAGAAATTCTAGATGCAAAAAAGAATTTTGTCATGCCAATGTTTAAAATGGGTACTCCTTATATTTGAGAAAAACAAAACCACTGTAACAGAAGCATATTCTAAAGGCCTCGATCCTTCAGTATATGCACCATGAGTAACTTAAAGCCCCACTGCACTTCTTGTAGCTACTTGCGCCCTCAATATAGCAAATAATCTCTAAGCGGTACCCGTTGGTCCCATATAAGAACAAAGTATTATTATTTTATTGTTAACTGAGAGCTGATTTGATGAGATAACCACCCGTTAGTGACCATACAGGGACTCCAGGGAGGCAGGCCCTCCTGGCCAAAGTAGTTCAGATAGCCTTTAATTTCTGTCAACTTCTGTCAACTTCAGACTGGTTGAATTAAAAGTTAGCCAAATTACTAGATTGTATAATCAAACACGACTATGTAACTTAATTACCTCCAATTAATCAACAGACACAGTAATCTCATCTGTTGATCTTCCTACTCTAATACTTACTATAGCAACATACAAGTACAGGGGGGTATACATGTAGCAGCCACTAGCACACTGAGCTGGGCCTCCATTACGATAGTTGCCTTTTATCTATGTATTTATTATTTATTTGGCAATTAACAAAAAAATATAACAATGTAAATATGAGTAAATAAACATTAAAGGAATGTCAATTATAGATGCAAACTTAATCAAACTTAATCACTGTAACCGTAATGGTCCCTCTTCCCGATCAACTGGTGCACCCAGAAGACCTGCAAAATATAGCATGAAGGTAAATACAATGTATAACATTTCATAAACAAAACAACTAACAAAAACAAAGCACAAAGAGAAAATCAAACTAATATGTATGATGACACTAGGTCATGAAACGATACTGAACATAAACATGAGGAATTAATCCTAGCTTAAAAACTGTTGCATAAAATGTCAAGTAGGTAAACTGAAACCATGTAGTATAAAACTGAGAAAAGAACAAAATATGAGAACATGTAGTAGCGCACTGACAATGTTTAAAATCATGTAGGTTGACCAGTAGAAGTTAAGTAAAACATGGTAAAGGAAGTGAATAGATACATACAAGTCGTTTCTGCTGTTCATAAACAAAAATGTAATACATTAATTTGTACAGCAGTATGTGATATATTGCTGTGTGTGAAATCAGTCGGTAATAAATATATGAATGATTATAATGCATTGTGCAAACAAAACATTGTGTTCTAACTCCAATATTAATTTTGTCATTAGCATTATTATTCGTCAGTATGCTAACTATGCTTTTAAATATCTTCTTTTTGATTGATTAGGTGGGAGAATGCCTGCTCTACAGTCAGCAGCTGCCATAGAAAGTGACGGTCGCTTCTATGTGTGGGGAGGTTTTGATCTCATGGAGTACAAGTGCAAAGATAACCTTATCATTTTAGAAGAAGGAAGACGACGTGGAGCGACAGGTGCACCAGTTTTTGACATTACATATGTGCCAACGACAGCTAACATGGTGGCATCACGAAGAGGCAACACAGTTCCAGTTCAAACAGGAACAGTTCCACATGGTATGTTATGCAACATTACCAAAAAACTTTGAAAGTCAGATATTTACAATCTATTTACAAGTATAAAATCATATTATTATGATATGGACAGTTCAATTGTTATACTGAATAAGTCCATGCATTGAGAAAATGACAAAACTAGTGAAAAATAACAATTCAATTTGAAATACTCTTATCACATTTTCATACAAGTGATATGTGAAAATAACACAGCCCTAACCATACACATGTGTACTACAAAACACTACACCAACATTTACATTATATATAAATAAAGCACTTTCAAATTGATGAACCATGTACATGTACATGCATGGATCCGATTCAAATATTACATGAATTGTACAGTCGCACATAATGAACCAAATGTAGGCCTACATACACAAATTCAAACTTTTAAAGGTCATACATCTAAAACCAGAAGCAGTAAAGGAAACAGTTCAAGACTGTCAAGAACTTCATCTAGTGCGAGTAGGGTACTAAAATGCTTCAATTGAATTGTTTGGTTGCAACCCAGTATATTTAACCGTTTTATGCCGTCTTTCTCTATTTTTGTTTACTTGTTAATAGCAAGGACAGGGCACACTCTAACGAGACTAGGAGAGACCAAAGAGGCAGTGCTGTTTGGAGGCGTTATGGAACAAGAGGAGCGGAAGAGCTTCAGTGTTGAGTGGGAATTAGCCTGCAGAGATGGGGCCTTCTATATATTAGATCTAGAAACCTTTATATGGAGGAGAGTCCCTGTGCCATCTACCCTAGCCCGAACGTATCACAGTGCTGAATGCTTGGAAACGGTTAGAAGCTTTGTCGTTGCATTTGTGGGAGGAGTGATGCATGACAATAACACCACCACAAGAATACCCATCAATCAAGTACTCTTGCTAACGATGAACTCCCAAGATACAGACACTGCCGTTCTTTCCACTGTTGCGCTTGCACCCGATGGTCCCAGTACACCAGTCCCGTACATATCGTACCATGCAACAGCTCAAGTAAACTATAACATTCTCGTATCCGGAGGGTTTCAACTGCAGCACAGTTCTGACATCCCCAAGACATCAAGACATGCATCCTCCAGAGTATTTATACTCGACATCGTCGGGAAGAAATATAAACTCTTGCCCAAAACACAGAATGACAATCAGTTTGGCACAGCTGGGCATGTTCTATTAACCCTGGCACCTGACTGCATCATCTCTGTTGGGGGTACCTCAAAACAGATCTCTATGCTCACCGACAGGAAATACAAGCCAGAGAAATGTGATTTATTACCATGTACTATCGCTGAGGCAGAAGAGACTGTGGAGATACAATGGGTACAGTGTAAAACACCGCGATGTGGAAAATGGGTCCATGTCTACTGCCTAAAGCTTAATAGTATACCAGAGATTTATTTCTGTCCACAATGTAAGAACAAAAATGAATTTTCAGTGTGTGTTTGCAGCATTCATTTGAAAACATGCAGAATTCATTTGAAAAAATGCAATATTCCAAACTGAACAAACGCTGTTATGGTACACACACACTAATCAAACACTTTTTGGTCTCAGAATGAAGATGAAATTAGTGAATGTCTCTAAAATATTCCAAACAGCTATCACCCATGTAAGTTTTAATATTATACAATCATCGAGTTCTATCGCAACAAGCGGTAGGGCCAAGGAAGTTTCAACTTGTGCCTAGCAGTAGTTCAGATGGTACATGTATAATCTTACTGATATATTACTGTACTAGCAGTGTTATATTTCGTTTTCATTTTCAGAGATAAAAACTAAAAACTGAAATTTACTTGATGCATGTAATGTCTAGTGAGGCCAGGAAAAATGCATTTTGTTATCTCAGTAGTGAAAGTATAAACTCCTGTCCTTCTTTTGCCTTAGTCAAAGCAAATAAAATACAACATGAGCATAAAGCGTAAAAATTTAAAGGGCAAGTCCACCCTGATATCTTGTTGCTTTGTATGAAAGCAGAAAAATTAGAAAAGCAAATCAGTGAAAGTTTGAGAAAATTTGGACACATAATACAAAAAAAAAAGTTATACAATTGTGAAATTTAGAGAGTAAAACAAGTTGGCAACTCTGAGTGATGTCACTTATGAGCAGCTCTCCATTCGTTTGTACACAAAGTTTCACTAATTTTAATTTTTCTCCCAATAATTTTTTTCTTTAGACCTGCGCTTTGTATATAATTAATAGTCAGAGCTATACATTTATTCATGTCATTTTACTGGTTAAAATCTATACATCCCTAGACATTTGAGAAAAAAAGGGAATTTGTAAAATTATGCAAGTAGCCCAGCATCTTTTTTAGTCTGGGTATACTGCTTGATGAAATATAAAACTACAGGAACCGACTTCAATTGCCAAAAGTTCTACCTCATAGCCATTATTATTTTGAATGTCTCTGACAAGGGACGAGTATTTATCAACTTTATATTGATGGGCCTTATCTATTCTAAGTTCAAATTGGAATGTCAGTTCCATGATCATGATTTTTATGGTTATTTTCATCATAGATAAAAAGGTCAGGTATTAGTGTTTGTTTGGGTTTACACCATACAAGACACTGGGATTGTTTAGAAGTTGAGACGGAAGTAGCCGTTTAAATAGGGAATATCGTGAAGGTTTTTTTTTTATCGGGCGATATACTTTCTGTTATGATCGACTTCTATTCTACAAAGCATTTTAGTACATTGTTATGGCGCCAAGCGTATCGCCCTTGAGATAGAAATAGTGTACAGCAATTAAGAATATGGTTCAGTGTCTCAACACAATTGCAGTACCTGCATTTGTTTGTTGCAGATTTGCCCCATCTCAGTAAATTTGCCCTTGTGTTTTAGGGTGTCGCTAATAGCTTTTACAAGAAATTTAAGAAGTTTCGCTGGCAAATTGAACATGATGCTCTTCCAAATCGTACAATTACTTTCTAATGATAGAAGATCTAGAAATTTCCCTCGATCTACTATCTCTTTAACATGTGTATGCCAAATGGTAGAGACTTCTTGAGTTAGGATTTGTTTTGCCTCTCCTTCCTTTTCTTTGAGTGTTGGATGCCCTTCAACAGTAGTGTGAACCTCATTGCTTTTCACAATTGTGGACTTTTTCCCGACCCAATTCAACTCGCGTTGCAATTGAGAATCCAAACAATGATTCAACTAATCTTCCCCGTTCACCCTCATGGATATATGTATGAAAGAGTATGGTATTGGTTAATATACAAATCAGAAATGGACAGGATGTCTAATCCATTTGGCATATATGAACGAACGCCAAATTCCGAAAGTCAAAGTTCCGAAAGTCAAAGTCACTTACCGGTAGATATATTTCACAAAGCCTGGATTTCTATAAGGGTCAGTTGAAAATAATAAAATAACTGTGTGTCTCACAATTTGTCAAAAGCATATTTATTGTACTGAAGATATTTTTGCCATTTCTAAACCAATATAAGGTGCGTGTAACAACTTTTGCTACTCAGAAACAGCGTTTCAATATGTATATCGAACCACACTATACAAACGTGATATGCGGGATGTCGCGTTTATAAACTCCTCACGATTTTAAATGAAGGCCATGTCTCTGTGCAGCTGCTTTGCGCCGTTTGACCTAGGAAGCAGGAGGTCAACTAAAGTGTGCGCTTTTTCATTTTCGATCTAAGTACTAATACTACTACGTATCTACGTACTAGTAATATTCTCACATTCAAAATATGGTGTTTAAAAAGTCTGGCTTATTTTTAATCCTGTTGTCTGCGTGTGTTTGTAAACATGCAGGTAGTAAATGTTCATATTCGGAACATGTCTTTGGCGGTAATATGTGCTCAACGATGGGATGGGTACTCATGCTGCTGCTTAATTACTGCACAAGATATGGGTTTATTTCATACTTTCCATTTAAGTTCCTCTTGAATATCTGGTTCTGCCCACAGAAGCAGCAAACACCCGAGTTCATTGGCATCCCAGTTTGAACCTTTCGCCTTTGAACTCGCACTGGCAGACATAATTTTATGGTAATTAAAGGTAAAGGATAATAAGCAGCAATAACTGGTCGATATAGTTGAAGCATGTTATCGCACAATACGTTAATAATGAACAATAGACAAAGACAAAGGCACGCTTGAAACATTACTCGGCACATGGCGCGTGCTATTTCCGAACCGGAAATTGGCCTGGGAAGGTTCGAAATATATATACGTGTTTCAAAACAGCTTTGCATTTATCATCTCTCAAAAACGTGATTCTGGCTCATTCTCACATTCGAAACCTTTTTCGGCATTTCAATATACACATCTGAAAATGTGCTTGCGTTTATCATCATGCAAATTTGCCTGAAACACGTTTGAAAAATGCAGATTCTAGGCCAGAAAAAGTTTACAAACGAACCCATACATCAAGGTTATTTTTTGTTTCCACTAAAAAATGCCCTCTCAATCAGATCGTACAATTCCTTTAACTGTAATCAATAGCAATTTATTTGATAACAGCAAGGTAAACTTCGCACAAAAATAGCAATTGTGATGAACACAATGTAGAAGATAATAATAATCATGACAATGTAAAATTGAATCACATTGCTTGATGCCCTTTTCGCAAGCTTCGCTAAGAGACATCTGTAGATCTATTGAAGATCGTAAATTCTGGAATTAAACAGAATCGATTGGAGAAGAGTTATTTTTTCATGCATTCCTTTATGTTGCCTTCACATTGCAGGACTTTTTGTTGTGTCCTTCTGCACCACATCTGGAGCACGTGCACGTGCGTCGTGTAACAGCTCGAAGTCGTACAAGTTTCGGACTCGTATACAGCCAGTGAAACCACAGGATGTCCCTTAGCCCATCCAACACATCTCCCCTACGAGAGAAGTTGTTCCGAAGCTTGCGAAAAAGCTTGTTGGCCGCTTCGCTGCCTTCACCACTCAAGATTCCAATGCTTCCTGGTCCATCCTCCGAGAGGATTGCTTCTTGGGTGTGTTCGAAGATCTTGTGAAGGTAGTTGGGCCAGCACACGTATTCAAAGTGCTCTAGGAGCTCCCTTCCCATCTGCACAGCTTTCTTCTTAAACCCCTGTACCTCTTTCTTGTTTGGGTGGTGCTCTCGATAGATCTTCCTCAATGCCCGAAACTTCTGCAAAACTGAGCGAAGTAGTGCCTTTCTTTCCTCATTCCTAATCAGTTCCAAGAAAATATCCTCATTCTTTTCTTTAAAGAGGGCCCTAGCATAATTTCCTGGCATCATAAGGCTTGGCGCTGTTCCCAGTAACTCTCTCACGTTAATATTGAGACGTCTCTCTGCATCTACAATGTACTGCTTAACATTTTCGGAGGCCTCCCATTTATGCACACCTGCTATTTCCCTCACAATGATCTTCTTGAAGAACTGGCCGAGATTGATGTCAGCATGGGTCGCGTCCATCAATTGCTGCTTCGGTTCGGATGTGAGAAGTGGTAGGCGCTTCACGCCGCCCGCTTCCATGGTCAGTTCATCGGGTGTGAGATTGTCAGGATTAGTTGTGATGTATGTTGATGTTTGTTGTGTTTCTGTGAGTGTTCTGTCAATTTTGAATGATCCTAGTTGTGTTTTTGCTGATGTTTTTGTAGCGTGGCAGAGCGTGCAAATGAAGTTTGACCCACTTCCCTGTAGCCCCCCTGATGATCGTGCAAGCTTCTCGTCTATCATGCTATTGTATATGGTGAATCGATGTAGTCTAGTGTTCGTGCCGGCATGTATTGTCATGATACTGTTCTGGAGGATTAGCCGTTCTTTCTCCATCTTACGCATGAGTACGGCTGAGGTTGATGCAGAATTTTCGTCGCCAATCGCCTCCAATAACGGCCGATTAACCATTACTGAGTTGGGCTTGGGCTCCTCGAAGACCAAATCCCTTGTTCCATCATCACGCTTGACCTCACACTTTAAGACGACAAACGAAGCCCGAAATGCCTTGTCAGGCAGGAATGTGTCTGACTTCATCTTGTGGACCGCGATCTCCCCCATCCCATCTGCCCCATCCTTCAAGGTGGTGTCGATGATGATGGATGGGTCATCAGGGTTGAGGCCGACTTGAAGCATTCCTTCTCGGATGTTTTCATCGAGCTCTTCCAGGGTTTTTGCAACTGCCTCTGGGTAGCTCCATGCGACGCCAATACAGTTTGGCAGTGCAAATTCAGTCAGTTTGCTCCGCTCGTTGATCCGGATGGGCTCATACGTCGAATGGTCATCAAACTCTTCCAGTGATTTCTCGGGAGTGTGATAGACACATTTCCCTCCCTCCATCAGACCGAACCTCACATTGCCGGGCATGTAACAGCTTTCCCTGTTGGTGAGCTGACCAGGTGGTTTGAAGGTCGTGTCCCCCTTTGACTTCAAAAAGCTGTATTTCTCAGCATACATCCCTTTGGTGCAAAGAGTCCCCACGCGCATCGCCAGGCAGTCATCTACAGACAAATCAGTTGATTTCTTCCTTTCTGTCCAAAGCTCCATTACCTAGATAGGAAAAAATAATACAACAAAACATGAATATACATGTAGCACATTTATATTTAGGGAATTCATCTCAGCTGCATGACTTTTAATTCAAGTACTAATGATATTTGAGACCTCAATCATAAGATGAAAAATATTCACCTTAGGTACGAATATCTTGAACTTGCCCTTTGAAATACTTGATTCAAAATTGTTTCTTCAAAGCTCAAAAATCATTCGACTATAAAATTTCTCATCAAATTTAGCATTTTCATTTTTCCTGAATAAGACTTACGTATGACTACAGAGAACTATTCAAACCATATTGTTAATTACTTACCATTTTTGCTCGCTCATCTTCTTCATTCCTCAACCTGTTGTGAAGTCCGAAGAACCAGAGGTCTGTCTCATTCTCATTTTTGGCAGCACTGTGTGAGGTCATGAAGTCCAGGGCTCCTCTGGCTCTGTTCTTTGCGCAATCTCTCCGCACATAGTGTAGACTGCCTTTCGCTCTGGCAGGGGACTTCCTTGCTGGCACAGTTAGGACAGGGGAGAATAGAGCACGTGTGAAAGGAGCCCGGTCCTTGGTCACGATTGGCCGATACCTTGTGGCAGTTGGGGTTAGAGGGGCTGTGGCAGTTGGGGTTAAAGGGGCTATGGCAGTTGGGGTTAAAGGGGCTGTGGCAGTTGGGGTTAAAAGGGCTGTGGCAGTTGGGGTTAAAGGGGCTGTGGTAGTTGGGGTTAAAGGGGCTGTGGCAGTTGGGGTTAAAGGGGCTGGGGCAGTTGGGGGTAAAGGGGCTGTGGCAGTTGGGGTTAAAGGGGCTGTGGCAGTTGGGGTTAAAGGGGTTGTGGCAGTTGGGGTTAAAGGGGCTGTGGCAGTTGGGGTTAAAGGGGCTGTGGCAGTTGGGGGTAAAGGGGCTGTGGCAGTTGGGGGTAAAGGGGCTGTGAAGCTGCAGGAAGCTTGCTGTTCATCCGGTCCAGAAACTGCAGCTGATGGTACAGTTAGGACAGGGGAGAATAGAGCGCGTGTGAAAGGAGCCCGGCCCTTGGGCAAGATTGGCCGATACCTTGTGGCAGTTGGGGTTAAAAGGGCTGTGGCAGTTGGGGTTAAAAGGGCTGTGGCAGTTGGGGTCAAAGGGGCTGTGGCAGTTGGGGTTAAAGGGGCTGTGGCAGTTGGGGTTAAAGGGGCTGTGGCAGTTGGGGGTAAAGGGGCTGTGGCAGTTGGGGTTAAAGGGGCTGTGGCAGTTGGGGGTAAAGGGGCTGTGGCAGTTGGGGGTAAAGGGGCTGTGGCAGTTGGGGTTAAAGGGGCTGTAGCAGTTGGGGGTAAAGGGGCTGTGGCAGTTGGGGTTAAAGGGGCTGTGGCAGTTGGGGTTAAAAGGGCTGTGGCAGTTGGGGGTAAAGGGGCTGTGGCAGTTGGGGGTAAAGGGGCTGTGGCAGTTGGGGTTAAAGGGGCTGTGGCAGTTGGGGGTAAAGGGGCTGTGAAACTACAGAAAGCTTGCTGTTCATCCGGTCCAGAAACTGCAGCTGATGGTACAGTTAGGACAGGGGAGAATAGAATGCGTGTCAAAGGAGCCCGGTCCTTGGGCACGATTGGCCAATAGCTTGTGGCAGTTGGGGTTAAAAGGGCTGTGGCAGATGGGGTTAAAAAGGCTGTGGCAGTTGGGGGTAAAGGGGCTGTGGCAGTTGGGGGTAAAGGGGCTGTGGCAGTTGGGGTTAAAGGGGCTGTGGCAGTTGGGGTTAAAGGGGCTGTGGCAGTTGGGAGTAAAGGGGCTGTGAAACTACAGAAAGCTTGCTGTTCATCCGGTCCAGAAACTGCAGCTGATGGTACATTTAGGACAGGGGAGAATAGAATGCGTGTCAAAGGAGCCCGGTCCTTGGGCACGATTGGCCAATAGCTTGTGGCAGTTGGGGTTAAAAGGGCTGTGGCAGTTGGGGGTAAAGGGGCTGTGGCAGTTGGGGGTAAAGGGGCTGTGGCAGTTGGGGGTAAAGGGGCTGTGAAACTACAGAAAGCTTGCTGTTCATCCAGTCCAGAAACTGCAGCTGATGGTATCTTTGGGGGAGGAAGATCATCTGTTCCTACAGCCTTCTCTTTGGTTAACGTAGTTGCAGCACATACAGAACACAGATGGTAGGTTGGTCCTTCAGCATTGCGACTATCACTTCTCGTCTGTGGTTTGATTGGCTGATAACTTCTGGCAGTTGGGGGTAAAGGGGCTGTGAAGCTGCAGGAAGCTTGCTGTTCATCCGTTCCAGAAACTGCAGCTGATGGTATCTTTGGGGGAGGAAGGCCATCTGTTCCTACAGCCTTCCGTTTGGTTGATTTAGTTGCCTGATATGCCTCACATATAGAACACGGCTCCAGCTCTGGGTGGGCAGAGAAATTGGCAAGAGTCTTGCCACTTGTTGGGTAGGTTGGTCCTTCAGCATTGCGACTATCACTTCTCGTCATCCATAGTCTATAAACAAATGAGACAAATATAATTTTAGCTTGATACTGGTGAGAAAATAAATCGTTCCTGTTTTCACGAAGTGACGGTAGTGAGGAAAATCCGCACGCAAATTGTATGCGATTTTCATTCACTACCGTCACTTTGTGAAAATAGGGATGAAATGTTACATTTGGACATCAAATACAAATATAACCCTGTCAGTTTATATTCAGAAATATTCATTCATCTTGTAAGTTATACAGCATGTTTTCTTCTTGTAATTTTATCTTTCATCATGAAATTTAAGTGAATGATACAAAACTGAAAAAAATTGTTTGTGATGTGGTACTAGTGTTCAGAACATTACAAATCAAGACACTGGTGGCAACCATCTCAATGTCTGGATTTAATCTGCTCAGGACCGACCGACTGGTGTGCTACAACATTGAAAATTTAATTTAAAAGACAAATCAACTTCGCACAATATTGTTGCCTTGAAGCAATATAATGTTTTCCTTTTTAATATCATTGAGAGTGTAAACAAATCATCCTTGATGTGTGCTTCATGACAACTCAAGACCCTTGTTAAGTGGTCATGTTCATACCTGCATGATGCGCAGATTCTAGGGGGATGAACATCCTCGTCGTCTAGCTTGAAGTCAATACCATAGACGCTAAGAATCAGTTCCTCATACTTCTCCTTGGAAGACAGGCTTTTCTTGTTTTTCACATACGAGCCGCATACACGACATGTCTGTGACAGAGCTTTCCTGTGGAGCTCTGCGGTTTCCATGACCTTGGGAAGACAAAACAAAAATGAGTCTAAGGTTGAAGCTGACATACTGGTTGAGTAAAAAAAATCCTACAGAATGTTATAGAATATGATAGAAGTGTTAATATACAGTGGCCCAAAATCGTGTCATCTCCCAAGACAGATAGATGCTAATAATTGCTAAATACTACTCAGAGGATCAAGTATCTGTAATTTGTAATCAGCAGCTGTGTTACTTCCTACATATTGTGCATATAGAATATAGCTTTGCTGAATCCTATGTAGAATAAAAGGCAAAATTGGGCACCTGGTGAAGCCTCTGCAATATATACAGACAGTATAATGAGAGGGGGAGTGGTTGATTGGCCTGGCTCTTATAGAATTCAGTATGGATTCAGCTGGGATGAGAGGGTATAGTGGGATGAGTTTTGATGTACAAATGTTATGGTTTGAGTCTTTTATATGTTTCTTGCCTCGGCTATTATCAAATCTTCTGTTTTCCTGCTGTGGCTGCTGTTTGTGTTCAAACTCACTGTTCCGTATACAAAAGTTGTAATATACAGTAGGCTGATGGTTGCACAGTGTGAGTGGGTGAGGGTTTGGGTAGTCCTGAAAAGGAGTACCTGTTGGTAATCTTTCTTTCATGCGAGTGTGTAATCCTGAAAAGGACTGTTGGTAATCTCTATCTCTTGAGTGTGTGTTATCCTGAAAAGGACAGTTGGTAATCTTTATCTCTTGAGTGTGTGTTGTCCTGAAAATAGGACTGTTGGTAATCTTTCTTGAGCTTGTAGTTCTAAAGAGATCTATATACCGGTAGGTAAAAGGCCACATTTTTGTGCATAGTTTGTGTGCGCTCTATAAGCCACATTTCTCAAGGGATTTTGTTGAAATTTTGAACGGAGGTGTTCCTTGGTATAATCTACACTGTTAGGTGATGCTGTCCTCATTGTTCCATCCTTTATAGGGTCAATTGGTCATATATATTTCTTGACGGATTTCTTTCAAATTATATGGAGGTGCTTTATTCAAACGGGGCAGGTTAATTGGTTTGCCTTTTTCTCCTCTGCACCACACTCACAAGCTGGACTTTGGGCCAAGCCCCATCTTAAGATATGTTGGCCTTGGCCAAGCGTGCTGCTAAAAATCCTTCATCCCCTTCTAATGAAGATAGACTTTAAAGGTAAAGACCAGTAATGGTCATGCGATTGCATTGTGAAAGAAACGTTGTGGAATCGATCAGAAAAGGTTGATCATCTAGCATCTAGCATCTGCAAGGTTCTGGAATCATCAAAATGAGAAGAAATTTGGCCCATTCTTCGTAAAGTTACAAGCACTATACACAGAAAGATGTATATGGGACTACCCTATATCTCTCACCAGACCATGAGAGAAACAAATTTACCAAATATATGAATTAGTAGGCGGTTTCCCGGCAAATTTTTTATCATCATGTATTAGTCAAAACATATTCTTTCACATGATTGGTAATGAGAGCTTCCATTTCATTTTTTGAAATTGGGGCGTTGCCAATACTGGTCTTTACCTTTAAGTACCTATTGCTTTACATTTAAAATGTTCAGCGGAGGTACAGTTGACAAGTCCTGCAGTACGTAGCAACTACTAGTTACTAATACTTCAATGACGCTGTGTCTTCTTAGAATGACTTTTGACATTAAAATCACAAATATATATGGAAAGATTGTATAGTTATAAAGATTGTATAGTAGGAACGACTTTATTTGGATAGATACAGTAGCCTACAGATTAACGGACAGCTAAGAGCAGCAGTTCATATTTATACCTTTATATACTATTTGGTCAACAGATCCAAAAGAAACCTGTAGCATATTATATTATTCATTTTCAGATTACCTAGGTTAATTTATTTGGATAGATACAGTAGCCTACAGATTAACGGACAGCTAAGTGCAGCAGTTCATATTTATACCTTTATATACTATTTGGTCAACAGATCCAAAAGAAACCTGTAGCATATTATATTATTCATTTTCAGATTACCTAGGTTAATTATTAACTGCTAGAAAGTAATGTGAACTATTGAAATGTGGAGAACAGAGTGTACTTGTTCAGAATTACTGGTTTTTAGTGATTAGTATAAATACAAGTGTGGCTGCCTTCATATATCTTTATATAAAGGATTTTCGTCTAACAATTAATTGTCCAGTTGTTATTCTCAAGGCACATCCATGAAAATGATTTCTGGAAAGTGGAAACAATTTGCTAAAGTCCAATAAACTTTTGTTTTATTCAGCTCCGACAATGGTATAAATTTCACCTTAAAGGTACCATTTGCAGGCCAACAAATGAAAAGGTTTAAATTCCATCGGCATATGAAAGATAATACTAATTTAGAACTTCCCTAAAAAAGGTGGGGCTCAAAAATGTCTTCAAGTGGGAAAATAACGACTATTAGTTGTCAAATCGACTTAGGAGCTATAGAGCCAATAAGTAATAGCCTTGATTTTCAGACCATTGTACAAAATTGTCATACGTTTTATGCTGCGCAAAGATTCAATCAGTTTAATTTTGGTCAATTTTGTAGACAAATGCTCATATGTATCCTTTACAGCTCAAGAAAAGAGCCAGTCGTCACTCAATAGTGTCTGACAGTGTAGTCTAGCAAGTAAACGGGTTTCCTTGCATAATTTGAATATTAGGACACTGCTAACGTTTAAATTTCACAGATAGGACATACAATGACATATTCATAATTCCTACAGAATTTGAGGTTGGCTGCAAAAGGGACATAGTAACTTTAAAGGCTTATTATATCTTTAGTAAAACCTTCAGATTACAATCTGTAATGAGAATATACAAACAATCCTTGCCTTCTAGAATATATCAAACAACATTATTTAGAAATGTATATGGTATTCTTACCGAATATAGGGGTCGTTGTTTGTTCCAAAATGTTATGTAATTCTGACCTTACTGCATCACATTGACAATCAGAATGACTGCATGGAGTCTGCTCCAAGTTCCAGAACACATGGTTGGAGAGAACAAAGAAATTCTCCACTTTGTATAATCTTAAGCTTAAGCCCTAAGGTGCGCTGGTAGTCTCATAATAAGACTCTTCAAAACAAGTACCGGTAGAACTATAATATTTCTTCATTATACATCCTGATGTAGTGACAACAAGTCGAGTGACCATTCAAAGGTTAAATGTGTATTGACTTGTAAGAACTCAAAGAGGGATTTATTCAGTATTATGTAATATCTTCAAGATGAGTGTGTATTGAATTTAAATCATGTGGTTGATCAACGAACATATATATGTTTAGAAAGAAAGTCACAGAAGCTAAAGATGATTACCAGATTTATTGTAACAGTTACAATATTAATACTTAAATGATCATATTTATAGATTTCATGTACAGTATTTGTTGTATATGCTGGACTTGGAAATCAAAACAAATGTCTTTATATCCATTTCTAATCAAAGATTATTACTCTTAGATGACATTGATTACCGGTAGCCCTTATTATAACCCAATATTCATGTACAGTATTTGTTGTACATGTTGGATTTGGAAATAAAAACAAATGTATATCCATTACTATAATCAAAGATTATTTGCTCTTAAATACATTAATCATATGACATTGATTAGCCCTTATTATTATCTTTGTAATAACAATTTAATGTTGATGCTTTGAAGTTATATATTATGTAAATTATTGACCGTACACTGCATGTAGGTCATTACAATAATAGTAATTATGACAGAAAATACTTTTATAGTAACCGCAGTGCATTTTAATTAGAAATCGCTTCGTCATGATTATTGACATTTATTGCTAAAACAGTATTTAAAGCCTCACATGTTTGTAGTCAGTTAATTAGAGAATCTTAGTTAGTAACAGAAGATAAATATCTGTAAAGCCAAAATATTTTTTAAAGATGTTTGAGAAATTACATAATAGAAAATGCCAAGTAAAAATATGGCTGATGCTTACTGTACATCGAATAATACATCGGAAATAATACATATTCATATTTAAAGTACGGCTACAAATGTTCACATCTAATTTTTGTGAAACATAATTTTGAAATGAAATTTGCACCAGTCTTGTATTATTGTTTGTAAATGTTTGTAGTATTCATAAAAATGCCATCTTTTCAAGTTGATGCCATGCACTTGTATATATTCCTGTATGAAACACATGTTACATTATTTTTATATTTACATTCGTTTGTTCATTAGCTGCATTAAAAGTGATTTAAAAACAAAGATGGGTCACATGTGCTTAGTTTTCATTTTAAAATGCAATGTTTGATCATGTGTGGTATTAGGCCTAAAAAAAAAATGTTGTTATTACCCTTTAGGTGCTTAAACATGGATCAGTCGGTCAGAAATCTTTTGTTTATTTTTTAAAACTTTTAAAGATATTTTTCTGTTTTTAATGCTTTAATATTTTTTTTCTCTAAATAGCGGTTAAAAAAACAACCATAGATTTCAAGATTTTTGGGTCGGTCGCAAAGGGCAATACAACATCTTTTTTTTTAGGCCTTATGAAAGTAATTATACAATTTTAAAATATCCAATACTCCTCCAATTGCGACGTTTCAACTCTGAATCAGGCGAGTGTAGTTTCTCTCATTACGGCTCCAAAAAAAGTAGAACACTATCCCTTCTTGTGTAGAACTTTAACTGAATCTCTTAAGATTTTGAGTCACACCTCTTCAATAACTTTATTATATCTACTTGTTTCCTTATTCTTTTATTTGTCATGTTAAGCTTATTGAGCAGTCTCTTAATGCATTTTGCACTTTATAACAAAGCAATGCAGATATGCAGCAAGATTTAGTGTTATCTGCTATGATGCTGATGGTTTAAAAACCATCAAAATACACAATTATTCTTCTTTAAATTTCACCAAGCTTTCAGAATAACTTCTATACATGTACCAAACATTTCAAAAGGTACATGTAACTTTAAAACAAAATCCTAAATAAATTAATCAACTATTTTGGAGAAGAAAACCCCATTGAAGACTCCATTCTCACTGAGTGGTAATAGAGAGCATGAAGATCACTTTTCACAGTTTGGACAATTAAGTAAAAATACAAAACAAACAATCACATGCTAATAGAAAGATTTTCTCATTTGCCTGATCCAAGCACTTTATTACATACACTGTACATGTATACTCGCAAACTTCAATATCTTTGGTCCAGAATTTTTTTCCATACAGCCTTGGTACATAGACTGGTCTTTTGACTCATTTGATCTGCAACTCGTCGAGTTAATGAATTATTAAATCACTAGTTACAAAGTTCACTATTTTCAAATCCCTGAGGTTTGGTGACCCTTCACTACACTATCACTTTTTGTGATCACATTGCACCCATTTCATTTTAATTAATAAAAACAAATAATACAATTACATACAATTAATACAAACTACATTGTAGTAGTATTTTTGCTCTCGACTCAGCACTGAAAACATCATGTCTGGCTGAGGGAAAAGTGGAAAGGCCATGTTTGCCGCACAAAGGCAAAGTCTTGATCTCAGATGCCGGTCTCCAGTTTTGACTAATGGCCTCTAATGATTGGTTTATGATTAAATTAATTGAACAATGGATACCCATTATTAAAAAGCTTTGATGAAATGAGGTACCTGATATAACAAGGTCATTTTTATGGTACCACTGTCATTGTTTTAACAAGTTTCAATTGTATTTCGTCATCATACATCTGTTCATCCTCATATCGTGCCTTTAAATAAATACAATCATTTCACTCTTTTAGATTCTCTGCAAGATTTTAAGCCTTTGACCAACATTATGGAAGGAATTATGAACCTATTCATAACTTTAAAAAAAAATACATATACAAATTGAGTGTTCAGTGACACAAAGACGTAACTCCATATTTTGCCAAAACGAGTATTTGATATAAAAATGTTCAGAAAAGAGTGGGCTTTCCAGGAAACACAAAGACTTAACTCCACCCAACACCCCATTGAAGTCAATGGCTAGTGAAACATAGACTTAACTACTTAAGGCCAAAGTGCTCAGTGACACATAAACCACTTTTTCTCAAAATGGAGTTACGTCTTTGTGTCACTGACCCCTCGAAATGTTAATAATTATATGTCATCTTTTATAACTGAACCAATGAAATTCCTTTGGCAGTATTTAGGCTGGTCATGTGATACGTATATGACTGTCATGTGATGGTCGTCATTAAGAGCCCTTGGTTCCCCTGATCAATGATTCTGCCAGATCCCATTGGTCCTTTGAAAGCTGAAACATAAACAGTAACATTTATTCATGATAAGCATTGTGTCATACAGAAAGCATGTCATATGTCCCTTTAAATCCACTATCAGGGAATTACCAAGCCCTCAAAAAATTATCTATAGCAAGATGAGTTTATGAAAGTATGTGCACAATTTTAGATCAATAGCCTCTGGTTTTCTATCTATAAATAAATTGAAGTACTCATTGTGTACACAAAAAATTGGGTGAATAAAACACTGCCAGTTGCAAAATTCAAATTTGAAAAGAAAACTGACTAATTTTGCTGATAGTGAATATTTTGCCACCATACTATAGGAAAGTTTCCAATCACAATTTTTTACATTTTGGCTCTTTTATAAGTTTTGAGATATGCGCCATGCAAATCACTGCGACACCCTTAAAAGGTTTTAATTATTCAACTTTTTTAATGTAGCAGTCCATGAAGTTACATTTATTTGAAATGATAATAATAATGAATGATTTTACCCGGCACCTTTATATTCACTTAACGACCCCCATGACACACCTGTGTGATACCCCTGCCCAGAACAATAATCTGCTATCAGTTATTTTCTTTCATTTCTACCAATGAAGGTGGTAAAATTGATAACTTACCTCAAGGTAACCACTAAACATTCCAGATGCCTGCAGTGTCTGGCCACCATCAAACATGAAAATCTCTCCATTAAACCAGCTTGCATAGTCACTGCATAGATAGCAAGCCAGGTTGGCTATCTCTTCTTGTTCTCCCATCCGACCGGTAGGAGTGGATTCTGTGAGTTTGTTCTGGAACTGACCTGTGGGATCCAGTCTGCTGAAGGCTCCCTGTAATCATATGAATGATAAATACAAAAATCTGTAACTAGATGTTGGCAACAGGCCATAAGGCATTAAATATGCATGCTTCATCTGTGTTCTTTATTATATGATGCAGTAAAACCGCCACAAATTATAGGAAAATGCAGCAGCAAAACATGGTGTGTACATGAATTGCAAGAGCGAAATAAATCTGCTGTTACAAAATCTTTTTAATTTTTGGTTGTAAAGGTTCTACAAAACTGTATAAACTATTAAAATAAATACATGTACTAAAAAAATGGACTAACAAAATGTACTTGGTGAATAGGCTACTGTATGTATTAAGCATATTTTATCTTGCTAGTGAATGACAAATCTTTTTTTTAAATCTAAACTGGTACATTTTTTTTATAATTACTGTTATTATAACTGATTTATTTTCCACATTTTCATTTCAAAAAAACTTTTACTACCAGTATTCCTTTTACTATTCATACAGTGTCTATGCGATGATGAGTAAACACTAAGGCAGTCCCTAAAAGCAAGTGACCTAGAAAACTTTCATGCCAAGTCCAAAGTCCACTGCAGTCCGGCCATTCAAGGAGCTCTGTAAACGAATCCTCATTTACTCAAGATAGTGAATGGAGAAATAAATGAATAAATGAATCAAGACTTGAAACGGACCTTTGTGTAGATTCCTCCTGGTGCTATACAATTGAATCTCATTCCATGGCGACCCCATTCCACAGCTAAACTTCTACATGTGAAAAAAAAGTAAATACCGGTACATTCATGATATTATAACTGTGCTGTATATGACTATGGCAGCTCTATAAATTAGACACATCATCACACATGGGATTCTTTTTCACATTCACAGAATCGGTTCATAGAAAGTGTAGCCAGTTGGTAAATAACTTTTTAAGCATAAGTTACTGGTATAAATTTTTTACAAAGAGATACCGGTAAGTATAATGTTTCTACTCATCAGTAATTCACTCAACGTTTACAAATAATTCACTTATTTTGTTTTATAATAACGTAAGAAAATTTCTGTATAGCAACATTCTGAAGAATTTCTATGTCAAAGTATATGATATATTGTGTATGTTAACTTATTTTGATTCTTTGTACGTTAGTAAATTGTGAGCAAAACAAATTTCTTATATTGGACAATAAATTGAAATTGAATACCATACATATTGCCCATATATCCCAACAATTATACCTATTGCAGTTATGCCTGTTTTAAGCTTGTAACTAATGTAGCAATAGACTAACCTAGTAACATTCTCAAGTCCACTCTTAGCAGCTGCACTGGGAGTCACAAAGGGAGATCCAAGGGCTGCATATGTGGTGCTGATCGTCAAGAAATTGGCACCTGAAAAATAAATAAAGTATAATTTTGGATCAAATTTGTCTGTTATGACATATATATTCATTCTAAAAAAAGACATTTGGTAGCATTTTTATTCAACAAACATGTTACATGTATATAATTAAGGGTTCTAAGGAAGATATTAGATAGTTTGTGTATAGTTTCGAGATTTAGAGGGAGGAAAAAGAGAGTAAAATCCCCCCCCCAAAAAAAAAAAAAAAAAAAAAAAATTGTACCGAATATCGCTCTAATAAACTACTTTTTGTATATCTCTTGAACAAAAGAATGGTCAATAAAAAGATATTTACTCTGATTGGGACAAAATTAGTACTTTATATTCAGCAATGCAGGAACATACATTTATATATTATATTATTAACCGTATCAAACATCTGAGCAGGGCAATTTTTAAATGTTATTGCCCTCAAAGTTTGATGGATCATAAGCCAACAAAACTACAGACGAAAAAAATATTATTGACCACTCAGAAAAGTCAATTGGATTTTGTGTGTAATTTGCCGGTCAATAAGGTTATACAGTAAACCAATGAACAAATACTATTGACCGCTCAGAAAAGTCAATGGGATTTTGTGTTTAATTTGCCGGTCAATACGGTTATACAGTAAACCAATGAACAAATATTATTGCCCGATCTGAAAAGTCAATGGCAAAATGCATTTTAAACTAGAGAGCAATAATATAGAGCCAGTTGTAATTTTCATCGCGCATCAGCTACTGGTATTACGCGTTTAAGAAAATGCGCACTTTGCGCGAACTCTATCGTGACGTAACAATCACACCCTAGGCACACTGTTTGCAGTGTATCGAAAATTCGTCAAGCACTGGATGCAGAGTGCTGGTTTGACCATGTTTTGGGGTTCTAACTTCTAATGCTAGGAAACCCTTTGCAGTGTAGGCTACATAATTTAAGAGTATAAGATAGTAAGAGTTTCTTGTTTGCTCTAGATGTCTGATGTGGTTAATAATAGTAATATTGACTGCCTAATTCAGGGCAATACGACTTGTCATATATCACCCTCACCTTTGGTTCGGGCGATACATGTCGTATTGCCCAGAAGGCAGTCAATATTACTTAATTATAGTTCGGCTTACTCAATTACAAACAAATAATGTAAGACCAGAAACTTTTGCAAAGTAAGTTTGTTCAAATACAATTGTTTTTTCTATTTCACTTTCTTTACAAGAGTTTCTTGCCACGAAAATGGCAAAAGCAATGTGCATAAGTTTCAAACTTTCTCGTTCCATATGATTGTTGCTCTTGATTATTGATTTCCTGCAACAAGCTTCAAACAACCTTCAGTTTTATTGACCGTTTATACAGGGGATCATTACTTTAATATAATAGATATTCTTGTATTTTGGCAAACCTTTTTGCTGCTCAACAAGTCTCTTCCCGATCTCCAAGGTGGTGTACATTGTACCATTCAGTACAACATCAACTATTGTCTTCCAAGCATTGGGAGAAAGACGTTCTGAGGGAGATATGAAGTTAGCGGCAGCATTATTGATGACGACATCCGGGAGTCCCCCACAGATCTCTACAAACTGATCTACAGAGGATTTAACAGCTTCAGGATCTCGTATGTTAGCTGGGATCGGATGGACAGGGTTTCCGGTCTCCGCTGAGATCTCTTCTGATGTGCTCTTCAGAACATCTGGAGATCTGCAATTGGATGGAATTTTTAACACCTGATCAATGGAAAATGTGATCTAGAGGACTTCTGCACAAGGACTAAAGTTGTGGAAACGTAATGTTATTATAATTGTGGTGGCATGACAGAGCTAAAGCGGATCTCTGGTGATTATTAAACGTCGATAGCAGATGCAGTATGGTTGAAGGGGTACATGATGCCCCCTGCACCCCCCCCCCCCCCCACCAATTCTTCACCCTTGGATTGGCTACTGATGTAATTCTTGTATCCAAAATTCCCTTCACTCAGTTGATAACACAACAAAATACAAACAGTACATACAGTACTACATCACAGGACTCATTGAAAAAAAATAGTGCATTATAGCCTACAAATTTATCTTAAACTTGTTTAATACGGCAGCTAAGTTTGCCCAACATTTCCCGGAATAGCAGCCTGATTTGCCTCCACTAAGAATGCAAATTGGAATAACTTGCTTGATCACATTAAAGATGGTCTAAAATAAAATTTGTCCTATCCACTAGCATTTGTTGCAAGTTAGTATATTATAAATGTTCATTAGCAGTATCAAGCCTCCAGTCACTCTATATACCTGCTGACAATGGCAACCTCAGCTCCAAGTTGAGACAGCATTCTTGTCATAGCCTTTCCCAGTCCTGTTCCTCCTCCCGTCACAAATACTTTCTTGCCCTTATAGCTGTCAGGAGGGGAGCATAGGTGTCTTCACTGCTTTCAAGTTATCATACTTATCTGAAGGGTTGCTACTGGAGCACTGTGACGTCCCTGATAAACATCGCACTGAAAGCTGTAATGAATACAGTGTAGATATTATTTTTAAAGAGAAAAATGTAATAATAAAGGAAGTTATGATATGAAGGAGTACCTGCTGTTGGCTATTCAACATGATGTGGAATAACATGCAATGTACCTTTTAATTCTTTCTTAAATTTTGTTACAAAGCAGGAGAGCTTGTAACATGAGTTTTGCACAATTGTGGCACAATCACTGCACAAGAACATGTAGTATGTAACTTCCATTTTCTTGTAGAATTCAACAAACTTTTGTAGAGCAAAGTCTAACTTTTTTCAACACTGAACAAGAAGCGTATATATGCAAATTTAATTATTTGTTTGTCATTGTCTTTTTCACCCATTTGCTCTCAAGCATACTTCTCAATGTCCATTCAAGCTCTAGTTTACAGAACTGATTTAAGTCTACACAAAAATTCTTTTGTACCATATGTTCTCCATTCCATCCAAGATTATCGAATTTGACAGCCCTGCATGGGCACCATCATCTT